>OX596210.1:14836569-14858873 GCA_951394215.1 Glyphodes perspectalis
ATTTTTAAAAGCCCTTTAAAATGTTTAAAATTATCGCGATGGACAGCCTACGAGGGCTATTCTAGGAGGCACTGTAAAACTTTTTTGATTAAAATCACCTAATTCTAGAGAGGCACGTGTAAAATTTATCTATTGAACATATCTACGCTGAAGGCGTATGACAAAATTCATATAAAATTGATAAACTGCAGTAATATGCATATATTTGATATATTTAATATTAGTCTACAGATTGTAGCAAAAAATAAATGTTCGATCGATTATCGTATACAAAGTGTTGGCAACCCGCGGCGCGACTGCTTAAAAATACGAACGAACCGTTAAAAAAAAAATTATATAAGTCTTAGGACCGTGAGTTGCCATATGAAAAAATTAAATAAATTCCAAGATTATTAAAAAGAACATGGCCAAAATGTCAAAGAGTTTGAATGTGGGAATGTTTGTCGCTATGAACCTTGTTTATTATAATAACAAATCTATCAGTTACCTTACTCCGTCACATTTTGAAACCAGTTCCTCTAAACAATACTAATGGGCTTCATTTATTAGCATGGACTTAAATAAACAATGGTTTATTGAAGTCCACTTTGTAAAGACAATTTGGCCAAGCCGTTATTTATGCCGACAACAGACAGACAAACCAGTACCGAGAAAACTTTCCAACGTTTTATATCTCACTTTCGATATTACACTACTCAGAAATACTTCCAAAACGACATTGTCATTTGGATCTAGTACACAAAATTATAAACAACTCCCAAAATTAGTATATCATTTTTACAAGACGAGTACTTTATGCAATGTTAGCCAATCGAGTCTGAAGGAATTTTCTTTCGGAAGTATTTTTACAACAAATTATTTAACATATCTATTCAGAAATTAAGCTATACACATCGGCACATCAAACTGTAGTGTGCAAGTGTTTTATGTTTAATGCATGAGTTACGGCACAAGATGTTTTGCGCACTTCAACTAAACATACAGTTACAGTTTCAACTTCAACAACTATCGACAAAATAACGGCTGAAATCAACTAAGAATATTATGCTGGCGAAGCGCCCAACTTAATAGCGGCTCGACAACACGACACCGGCGTGTGCACGGGCGCTGCTGGTACTAGTCGGACTAGTGCCACTAGTCTGAATAGTCGACCCACTAGTCGAGCCATTAATGTACAAAAATTACGGTAGTGATGCTTCTATATAATAACATTTCGCGTATTAAAAGTTTTATATAATACTGATATCTTCCTGGTGTTAAACGTATATTTATTAGATTAAATTGCTTTGGATAACTAGTGCAAGTTTTTCTGTTTAAACAGTTGTAAATCATAAAAGGCTTACCAATGCAGACTTTAGTTTAATTTGGTAGCAGGCAACTAGTGGGTACTATTGCGACTAGTGGGCAGACCAATGCCATTGTTGGAACTAGTCGTAAAACTAGCGCGTAGTATGCTAAAAGTTGGTCGTAAGATCGACTAGTGCCAAGCAGCTCCACTGGGGATAAGAACTAGTGGTGACTAGTGCGGCGGCCAGGTCATTTCCGCAGGCTCCTCGCCGGGGGGCCCGCCCTCGTACTCGCTAGTGCCGCTGGCGCCGCTCGCCCCGCTCGTCGCTGGAGATGGGGTACCTGAAAACATGTTCACGTTTGTTACAAAAATGAAAAATAAAACCAAATCGTCGGGGTAAGACAAGATAGCGTAAGTAACTTTGGTTCACTTAGTAAAGTCAAACTTGGATCTAAATAAAACATAAATTTAAAGATTCCCATAAATCTTTATTGTGACATCACGCCCGTAATCCCCGAAGAGGTAGGCAGAGTTAAAGAGACGGAGATCAGACTGGGCTGGGTTAGATGGACATTTGTGAAAAAGTAGTGACAAGTGGATAGCTCGTCGCCTACACAATCACATACCCAACCCGATATACCATTAGTCGGCTTTTACGACACGCTAGGTAAGGAACACAGTTAAGTCCCAGACTAAGATGGGACAAAACAATTCAGTAGGATCTACATCTACATTATTAGGTTATTAAACGTTTAGATTGTGACCAGAGGAATTATTATCTGTCGCGGAAGAAAATTCGCCAACGTACACTGTACGATTTTATTCGCTGAAATCGCTAACATCACTTATGAGCGTGTGTGTGTATATGTAGAATAAAGTATTATAAGCAATAGAAATGAATTAATATTCCCAAGACAGGGGACCTTTTTTGCTTTTCCTTAATTTCTTTTGAATAAAGAGGGCTCAACAAGACCTTTTAAGAAAGTTGCCATTCTTACACGACTAAATCGACATTAATAAAAGATCGTGTACTCACTCTCGCTGGGCGAGGTGTATGCGTGGTAGAGCGCGAGGTCGGCGGGGTCGTGGCGGCGGCGCGCGGGCGGCGCGGCGCCCTTGGCGCTGCGCATGAGCGGCTTGTGCTCCTCGCCCGGGTGCTGCCACACCCAGCACCAGCGGCAGAAGTACCTGCGACGGACATCTTTAACGTTTAGATCCGCTCACCATACTTTGATCGGCCGGAAAGCGTCGACTCCGAAACAACTCACATTTGGAATCAAGTGTGTATCTGAACGCCGTGATAGTACCACGATTACAGGTACCGCCGCGGCGGTATTGGGAAGAATAGATTCAAAAATGCTACTTTTTGGCTGTAAAGACATATCTTAACTTCCTAATCTTCCCTGCAGGTAGCAGGGTACATTAGCATGGGCAAGACATTTCACAACCCACCTGCATTATTATAGTTTAGTACATTTCTCGGGTTAGGAGGGAACAACCGAGACACCAATTCAAGAACCTCTTGCAAGTACGTATTGCTCTGCCTAGCGTCGGCTTGAATAAACAAAACCCCGGTAGTTAATAAACTATTAGGTATATCGTCAGACGAAATTTAATTGAAACAGTGTGAAAGATTTCATATTGGTTTATCTGGATTGACTTCTAGATATCGATGTATCGTTATCTGAAAGTGTTAAGACAAAGTTTCCCTCAAAGCCATCCAAAATACTACCATATAGATTATACAATAAGAGTGAAGTTACCTGAAGCACATCGGCTCCCGGCAGAAGTATGGTCCCTGCTGCAGGTTGCACACGGTGCACATCGAGTCCTCGAGGTACGGGTCCACTTGCACCTGTAGACACGTCTTCGTTAAACCCTGACGATGAACTGCATGTGAACTATGCCTGGACATTGTCCACGTTTGACTAACAGTTACGAAGTCTATTCTAGATGAATAAATAAATAAATAAATATCCGACGACATCACATACCTACATTGATCCGACTCCGAGGTAAGTAGCTTAAGCACTTGTGTTACGGATATCAGAATCAAGTATTCATCATACGAATATTTGTCCTGGGTGGGGATTGAACCCACAACTCTTGGCGCATGGGGCAGGGTCACTACCGAATGCGCCATCGAGCTTGTCAAAAAAGTAGAACCTAAACTAAAATTTTAAGATGAAAAAAGGTCGGTAAAGATTACCCTCAACCTATGAACATGCATGAAAAGATTTTGAGTGTAGACTAGAAAGGTATGGAGACTAAAGGTACCTATATAGATCGTAGATATATAGATCGTAGACTAGTGAGCCAGGGTCTTAACAAATTTTATGGATATTTCTACCTCTATGAAGAATAAGTATGAATTCGGGCGTAACTACCGCTATGCTAGCTATCAATCAGGCTGCCCGCCCTCGCCCGATAATCGGTGACCGATTTTTTTGTGGCAGAGAAATAAAACGCACTAATTGCAATAGCCAGCGCACACTACCTACGAAAAGTAGGTCAGAAATATTGAAACAAAAATCGGTCCTACAAAGTGACGTGGGCGGGCAACCTAAAGCGGGGCTCCCGATTCACGGTGGACATACACAAACGGCGTTGGGAATGCTGTTATATATATCCTTATACAAGGTCGAGTACCAAATTTGAAGCTTCTAACAGCTATACGAATAAACGTGTGTTTGTCATTTGGAGACGAGGCCAATAGCTACATGAATGAAGTTTCAAAGGCTAGCATACCTTCTTAGTGAACTTGTCGGTGCATATCTCGACGTAGGCGGCGGAGATGGCGCGCAGGTACGAGCGCACGTTGTTGAACGTGACGCGGCCAGACCCGATGGGGTACTTGTTCTTGTCCGTGTCCAAACCTGACAGGACACGAGAGACATGAGCAAATAGTGTACAAGAGTTTTTAAGTACCTAATTTATAAAATATTGGCGGCCATAACAATCTTTTTCAAAATGCTTGAAAGATACAATGCTAACTTCTTTTACAGAATTCTTGGTGCCCAGCAGTTGCTAATGAAAAGAAGACGAGCTTTCAGTAGATTGCTAATGAATTGAAGACAAGCGGATGGAAAAGAAAGACAATAACATCCTCGTCATTTGCTGTCTGAGCACAATTATTTTGACATTTAGACTCTTTGGCACATTTATTTAAAAAGGTCCGCGACCCTGTGAGACGAAAATGGCGTGATGTTTCAGTTACAAATAAATGTATAGTATAGAGTTAGGTACCGGCATAGACGACGCCGGAGAAGAGGTCGTTCATGATGGTGGCGAGCGCGGCGGCGCTGAGCATGCCGTGCAGCGCGCCCACGAACACCGTGCGCGCCGGCGCCAGCCGCACCGAGCCGCCCTGCACCCAGCTCGCGTCCGCCACCGCCCACGGGATCACCTCCGCCTGCACCAGGCGTGCACGCCATTTGTAGCACAAACTCAAATACTTAATGCCTAAAAGCTCCTTCCAGATGCAGTGTAGGTACTAGAGGGACTATTGACACCAGTGGACCAGTGGTACAAAATGCCAGACGAATAATAATATTACAAGTTGCGGTGTTATTCGTTGGGAACAAACGGCTAGATGCCACTACGACGTTTATACCTCGAAGACTCGAAGACTCGTTCTAGTTGGCGACATCTGTATACATTTAACACCATACGCAGCACATTGAAGACTAGTTCCAATAAATTATAACAGAAGGCGATGATTTCATGAGCAAAAACGCCAATACGCTTTACAACACGCTGAAGAAATTAATGTCGCCACTAAGTCTAGGTACATACAATAAGGCGATGTTAGTCCCTTGGTCGCTACGCAAGGACAAACAATCATGATTGCATTCATAACTGTATAGGGTCTTATAGCAACCTCTACGATCACATCTAAGATTCAGGAATATAGGTGTAGCATCGACCTACTAATCAAATATAACAAATGACTCAAGTTGTTTGACACAGAATCAGAAAAGTATAGCCCACCTCCTTGCTCCGCATCTTGCGCGAGTAGACGCGGAACAGCAGCTTGTTGCCGTCGCGGCGCGAGGCGGCCATGAGCGCGCGCACGCGCCGCTCGCTCTCCAGCGTGACGTACGCGAAGCCGCGCGGCGAGCGCCCCGCGCCACCCGCGCCCCCCCGCGCCCTCGCCCGCCTCGCGCCCCGGCCACTCCACCCTGCGGCGACACTGCAGGTTATTGCAAGAACACGCTAGCGGACTATTAACAGCTTGTATTTAATTTTATCGCGAGCTCATTTGTTCGAAGTACAAGTACGATGGCCAGAGTGGTCAAAGGGTAGGCAGGTATAAGAAATAATTGTACAATTACAATTGTGTATGCCAATAAGTGTCGTAGCTAGGTCTACCTGAACCCCGTATCAAGTGGTGACAGATTTTTTTGCATTAATAAGAAGTAACTTGTGCTAGCAGAATAATCTAACACGACTATTACGCGTTCTATGCTTTCGAAGGTTTTGTGATATTCTTTATAGAAGCACCTTAAAATCCTTAACGATACAAAAGAGGCAGTTACAGCAAAAGGTATAGTTACACCACTGCTAACGATACCAAAAGAGATCTACGGCTCTCACCGCACCAAGGCACGTTTTGAAACCGCGGAACATTATAGGAAAGGGACATTATGAACCTGAAGGCTTCTGACTTACCGCACCGGCTGGAAGGGGCGCAGCGTGGCCATGAGCTCCTGCTCGGTGATGTCGTAGGGCAGCCCGCCCAGGAACACCTTGGGCGAGTAGCCGCCGCTGGGGTCGGCGGCGCGCGCGGGCAGGCGGCCGCTCCAGCGCGCCACGCCCACGCCCGACCAGCGCGCCACCGGCCCGTCCAGCCCGCCCGACCCGCCGAACACGCCGCCTGACATACATACAACTTTAGACACTGTTTTTAGATTCTTAAAGATCATTTCAGTCATTTGTGACTCCTGCTACACCTATTGCCAACATAAAAACTTATCTTATAGCCATTAGCCCTTGGGTACAAGAATAAGAGACGTTGATAACATTAGGTTTATAGAAACTCATTCCTGAACACGTAATGAGCAATTTTTTTGAATATATTACATACATATCACGCCCGCAG
Organism: Glyphodes perspectalis; assembly: GCA_951394215.1. NCBI lineage: Eukaryota > Metazoa > Arthropoda > Insecta > Lepidoptera > Crambidae > Glyphodes > Glyphodes perspectalis. Next base: position 14,842,959 of record OX596210.1, read on the forward strand.
TCCCCGAAGGAAAAGAGAGAGTCAAAGGGTCAGCAAGTCTCTGACTGCGTATTGATGTTGGAGAATATAAATATATATATAATAAAGTCTTGCGTCTAATTAGCGATAGACATGGAGGCCCTGTGCAGAGGGCCCGTGTGCCTTATCAGTGTCGGACTAAGCCAGCTCAAAGACCTTAGCAGATACTTACCCTTGTGAGAACATGCATTTTATAAGGTCCATCTTTTCAACAGTCCGGTCTTATAGCATTTGTTATTCCGACTAGGTATGGTTAATCCGATACTATACCTACCTACCTAATGTCAAAAGACGGTAGGTACTAAGCACTGTAAATATCTTTGGAAAGCTACTCACAAAAGGAGGCGCGCCGCGAGAGCCACGAGTCGCGGCGCTCGTCGCGCGAGGTCGCCGCCGGCTCCGGCGGGCTCCACAGCTCCACCTGCCGATGTTAGCTTATTTCAGGCGTGTGCAAACTAGCTTTGTAACATCACACGCCTGCAATCCCCAGAAGGGTAGGCAGTCCAAGGAGCGATAAGCTTGAACCACAACGAATCGAGTTAGATGAAAAATTGTGGGTAAGTAGTGTGTTACGTGTGCTTGGGTTCAATCAAACTAACTGCTTTAGAGCTTAATAAGATAATGTAGGCAACTGTTTAGAAGCCCCTGAGGCCTAACGTGGTAAGGCCCACGTCAACATATTTTGTAATGTTTTAAATGGTACAAGAGCCCCAGGAAGCCTCGTGCACTGACTACGGGCTCTGATGTGGTTTATCCGGCTCCATCAACCACCCTAATTTTTACCTTATATTCGCCAAATTTACACATATGTGGCGCGAGTTTATATACTTAATAAAAGTCTTACAGTGTTGTCGAAGGAGTCGAAGCTGACGTTTGACGGGGCGTTGTTGAGCGCGCTCCGCTCAGGCATCGCCAGGGTTTTCTGAAACAACACCGTCCGTCACATACCATTCTGTTGGAATTAAGGCTAACAAAAAGAGCAACGGAACTCATTCAATCGGTAAACAGGCGCTCTCTAGCGCCTTCTCTGAAATGTCCCGCGGGCAAAAGTATTGTGTCTAAATTATTTATTCTTCGTTTCGTTAAGTACCCCTCTATCCCGTGTTATAAACAATAAATATACCTAAATAAAGGCATTGGTATAATTTTCAAAAAACCTGTTCGAAATTGTTCAAACTATCATATTTAAGTTGAAATAAGCTAATCTTATCTTTATATAAATACGCGTCACGTTGTTTATCCGCGATGGACTCTGAAACTACTTAATCCGATTTTAGTCAAATTTGCACATCGTGTGCAGTTGGATCCACCTTGAAAGATAAGATAGCTTACATCTCAATTTATTTAACCCGATTATGTGTCTTTGACTGTTAGGCGGAACGAAGTTCGCCGGGTCAGCTAGGCAGACTATATGGATATCAAATGTTAATATCTGTAAGGAGTTGCCTTTGCATCTTACGTTGCACGGGACGTACGTTGCCAGACTAGCTGCCCTAATCGAAAACTTACTCATCTTACGTTACAACAAACGCTTACACGATCTTAGGAATTTTTTAATTAGACCAAAATTATGGTTTTCAATTAGCTAACGAAGGTAATCAAAAGTGGCACTTACCAGCGAGGCCACAATGTCGGTAATGCCTTGGCCGGAGTCCTCCCAGCCGCCAGGACGCGCGCTCTCACTACAACAAGCAATGTCACTAATGTGTAGGGTTAACTCTGTTTAAAACTTAAAATAAAAACTGGCTTAATATTCTCAGTATTGATATTATATGAATACTATGTAAAGGTAGAAGCAGAATTAAAAATTTGAAACATTGAAAAAAAAAGAAATATTAGTTCACGAATAACTCTTTAATCAAACCCGGTCTTAAACCAAGATAATAAATTACTAAACTTGACATCAGTTGCGTCTTACACCGTTGCAAGAGAACTGGCCAGAAAATCTATAAATATTCAACTATATGGAAGATTTGCTAGCCAATTTTTCGTCATGTACTAAACCCTGTGACCAAAATACTTGCTTTGTGGCAACCCTAGTGATGCGACGTCACGAGGTATATCCCACTTCCCCTAATTGGTGCATTAGCCTACAAGGCACGCTACTTAGACACCCTTTGAGGGCGCTGTCATTCTTCATAGGACGCTTTTAATGTTAATTTCATCATCTTTATTAATAGTCCTGGCAATGAGCTCTTTAGGGCTGCCACAAAATCCCCGTGAATGGGTTACTGCGTAACAAGTAATTACGGTTAACTCGTGCAGAGTTCTGCATTTCTAGTGTTATCGAAATATGCTCGTATCTCAAGACTGATGATAAACAATTTCGGTTTCATCTAGCCTAACCTAACCAAAGAATACACGGTTTAAAACGTCCCAAAGGAACCAATTACTATGAATATAGCAGTTAAAATATAAATTAATAAAGAATAAATGCTCTAAACTGACCAATTCTCTAGTTCCAAACTAAGCTTATGCTTGTGCTATGGATAGACATACCTACTTAGATTCGTTTATAGACATCCACGACTCGAGTACAAATGTTCATGTTCGCACGGAACATTTACCTCTAGCGGGATTGATTTGATGGTCAGGGTCTCTGACCACTCGGCCAACGGGCCTGTCATACCTACATATTTGCGTTCTGATATACAAATATCCTTCCTTCGCGGAATTCTACTTACGAGTAAGCATAGTAAAGTTATACGAAGGGATCATTGAACCGCCAGATTAATCAGATCTGTAAACCGCAAAAATAGCCAATGTATTAATTTATTATATTAACCGATAGACACTGCCATATATAGTAATGGAACATATTTTATGACAAATGACCGGAAATACGTTAAGCGAAGTTATTCGGGAGAATGCCGGCCGGTCGTGGCTCCGGTGAATACGGCGGTTTTATGGGGCCGGTGATATATGGCGGCTAAATGTGTAAATTGGCCGAAGCGTGGCTATTGGCGGAATAGATTTGATTTCGATTACTAAGCACGCCGTCTGAAAACGAATTGATCGTAAGATAACTCTTAAAACCAAGATGTACCTATTGTATAAAAATATATTGTCCTACAAAAATATATGCATTCGTATTGAGATCCTCGTACTTTTTTGAAGTCGGTTGGAAAAACTTTAATTTCCAACATCTCTTTTTTCTTTCATTATAAATTAAAATTTAGGGTGATTTCAGCCAGCATGCCGAAGAGGTTGAATAACCTAACCTAACACCGTCTTTGATTACGGGATACGAAATCTATTAACAAGGATTGAGATCTCTAGGGCGTTTAAAGAGATTCTTTGGTTAGGTTAGGCTAGATGAAACCGACATTGTTTATTATCGGTCTTGAGATGCGAGCATATTCCGATAACACTAAAATGCAGAACTCTGCACGAGTTAACCGTAATTACTTGTTACGCAGTAACCCGTTCCCGAGTTACTAAATTTACCCAAAGACTTGACGAGGTTACTCATAACTACATTGACGCTATACCTGCATTAACAACATTTATGGGAAAGCGTTTTAGGTTGACCTAAGATTCTGTTACCAAATTACGTTATGGGTAACGTAATTTGGTAACAGAATCTTAAAGAAAACTTAAGTATATAAGCATAATGTACAACAAACCGAGAACTAGAAATTGAGTATAGCTCGAAAAAACGCAAGATTTGCTTCGAGCATATTGCCTGCAAGACATACTGAAATCTTCCCCATGACTAAATTATTACCCATGACCAGTATTATTTTAGAGACACGTATACGTTTTGCTTTATTTATCTAGCGCTGAGCGGGGCTGCGTAAATTAAAGATTCCTTAAACATTCCTCCTTACGCATCTTTGAAAAGCAGTCTAACACCTAGCCCGTCTCTCCCTTATGACCGAGGTACCGAAGTAAATAAAGATTACCTAAACTGATCACTGGTACGTATCCTAAGTGCTTCGAAATCAGATGTGTGATTCCCTAAACTGATCACGTCGTATGTACGTATCCTTAGTGCTTAAGCGTCGGAATCAATGTGTTGGACTCACGTGTAGGAGGCGTAGGCGCGCGGGTGCCGCGGCGGGAAGCAGGCGGCGGGCACGAACGAGCGCGGCGTGTGCGCCACCTCGGGGCTGCCCGGCTCCTCCCACCGGTACTCGCGCCACTCGCTGTCCGCCGAGCCCTCCTGCGAATGTTAACCATTACAGTAGTTTTCAAGGTATATGGTTTAAAAAAAAAATCAAAATAATTACGCCTAATTACACGAAAACTATTTGGTCGCAGGCATGTCATTCACACGACAAAAGATGTTGCAATAAAAAAGGGGGGTTAAGTATCACTTATTCTTAGAAAATCCGGTTATAATCTTACAACAATTTCGAATATAAACAAACTGCATGCATTAAAATTGTTCGAATAACCTCAACAGGTTTCTCCGTTAAGACGAAATTCGCTAGCGCATCGTCAAAGAGTTGTACAAGTTGAAACAATATCTCGTGCGGAATCTGAAGCATCGATGTGTTTGATTTGGCAACGCGCGCCGGAACGTACGGCGGATAATCGACCCTTCAAACGTATCGTCCCGCCGGCCCGGCCAAGAGGCTTCACCGTCTCGTAGGCGTGCACGCCACGGTCCCGTACACGCTCTTACATACATTTTGTTTCAGTTTGACCTAGCTAACGAGAAGTGCTAAATTTAAGTACGTACTCAAAAAGTGCGCTTTCTTTTGTTTACAATATAGGCACCAGTACCTACACTGGTACCTTATATATACACTGGTACCTTATTTATATACCTACCTACTCAAGTTTAATAAACGAAATATTTTTAGTAGTGCTCCAAGAATTATACAAGGTTATTTTTAGTTTATACGAAACCAATTACCTACATAATTAACGCATTCAAAGGAACTAAATTAAAGCATTTTAGAAATTAAGCACAAATTATTTTTTACTTCCCATACCTACATAAATTGTTTAGTTAAATTTTGTACAAGTAAAAATTTATTTTGCTTATTTTCTAAAACCCTTTAATTGGTTCCATAGAATAATAAGTTCGTTTCGCATAAACTAAAAATAACCTTTTATACAAAAACAATAAATAATTGCAACTGCTAACCACATCTTAACATCTTGTCTTTTTTTTTTAACTGAAAGGAACATTCAATACTGCGCATTGTTCTACAACGTGAGACAAACGACTAGCAAGTTTAAGGATCCGTTGTACGCCGAGGGATATACCGCATCTATATCCCGCATCTGTATCCAAGATAGTTTTCCGGGTGGCGGGCGGGCCGATTAAGCCAGACTACATGCAGCCTTGGCATGAGCCTACACAAATAATATTAAATTGCCAGTCTGATGCCAATAGCCGGCGATACGCGGCCAGACGCCTGCCAAGTGTGCGATTGCATACTTATTCTATACCATGTTAGGGATTCTGGAGATCCCTCGATTTTAAGGGTCGCTTGGCAAGGAGACATTTTATTTATGGTGGCCATTAAAATGGCAATATTTCTTTAAAGTTAATTCGACGAGCAATTTATGGGGGGCGGGAAGGCGCGTCGTGACCGTGGTAATACAAAGGACATTGCAAACATAAGTGCATTTTATTTTTGTACAGTGTTGATGTGATAAATGTTACACCAAAAGTTTAATTTGAAGACCATTTCAATACGATAATATCACCGCCCGCTATAGCATAAAATATACAGTTATTTTATTAAATACTTGATTAGATCTGAAATAGCTCCGGTAAATAAAATTAAATCCCCTCACAATGTTCCTTAAGCAAGGTTAACCAGTTAAATCTGTAGATTTGCACTTATGCATAAAATTTTAATCTAAGAATTTCCGAAATCCGAGTTATTGTAGCGTGTACTACACGTTGGGCGCCAAATTACTCATCGCGCATGTGTGAATAACGTCACCATACTGCTCGTGTCCCTGTCTCGGGGTAGACTTATGAGAAATCGTGCAATAGACCATTTTAGTATCTTTGTGACTTGATTTGCTATGAGAATTATGAAATCTTGTATCAAAACATTCAACTATTACTTTATAAAGAAATTAACACTTCGTAACAAAAATTGCTTAAATAATATATAAAAGCAACAATGGTGTCAAATGCTATACGGTCAAGGTCGGAAAATATCTTACATGGGCCGTTCACTTCAAGTCTGAATATAAACGATTCATTACGAAAACTAGTAATCCTTTACAGATTGCAATGAGAATGATATCCAATTCGGAAAAAAAAATTACAAGCAGTGTTTACAATCCGGTTTAAAATGACAATTCGAGTGCTGTTCCGAGTACAGCTAATGTAAGCTCAGTGAGCAGTGGGGCATTTGGCACGCCGAAGCGCCCGCCCTGCCAGCCGCGCCGCCCCACATTCGCCTCGCACCGGACGTCGTATGCTGCGTTATAACCGGACAATAAAAACTTACAGGGTGCTTAACTTTTGATATACTATTCTATGAATTTTTTGAAGATGCGCTCAAACTGACATTTGGCGCCCATAGTGTAGCTCGACTATAAATAAGTGAAAATCCAGAAGATATTGGTCTAGCATAGGTTTGTGCTGGATTATGAATGGACTTTAGTGTGCTCAATATTTATGATCTTATACTCCGTCTTAAAACCTGAATTTAAGGTTGGCGCCCAACGCGTAGCTAAACTGCAGTAGCAAGCTTAATACATTTAAGAAGTAACTTAATAAAATAAGTTAAACGTGAACTGCATTTATATTTTCTAGCATGTCCTGCTAAAGCTTTCAGTGTTTATTTTACTATTTAATATTCTTTAAAGCTTAAAATTTGGCACCCGATGTATAGCGCAAATGGCAGATTGGTCTAATGGATTGGCTAGAGCATTTTGCGGTTTCAGTCAAATTTAAACTTGGCGCCCAACATGTGTTTGTCAGTTAAAAACCAAGATTTACAACTTCCACGCTTGTATGATCTTTTCAGGAAATGGTGAAAGTCAAGGTATGGTTCATTGCAAATAGAGATCATTTCAGTATTGTCCGTCAAACAAGTAGGAAATTTAATTTACATCCTACACCTAAAAAATAAAAAATTATTATCTTAATCTTAAATAATATTTTATTCGTGAGAGTACCGAGTACCGTTTAGTCATGTGTTCACAACCATTTGTGATAAAACGGTTTTAGCGGAACGGAGGTTTGAAGCCTGAACAAAGAAATTAGATACTTTTTATCCCGAAAATTTACTATGCTATCCGATAATGATCACGCTTAATAACCGACGAATTAGCTTATATTTTCTTGGTAAAATTCGATCGACGTCTGTATAAATCAGATCAAAGGTGATCAAACATACAACACATTGAATATCTAAAAAAACATTTGTTTAAGCTTATAAGTACTAAAAATATAAACCCATCTGTACTTTGCCATACCATACCGTACCATTATTAATTACAATCTCTACTCTAGGAGGAATGGTATAGTTTCAAGCGTAATTGTACTTTGAATTATTCGAACCATTTTAGGACGCAACAGTAACAAGAACACGAAGACAATAGAGGTAATGCGATGTTAATGCAACGGTCCCCGGCAGCACGCGGTAATGCGGAACAATTGAATGCGCCGATAAGAGCGCCCCCAGACATCTTCGATGTCACTGGACCGATCAAGACTACTTGTAAACGTTTTTATCCTGCACAGAAGCGGTTACGGAAACTAGCTCTGGATTTAATTTGAAACAAGCACGTTACACATGCTCCGAATGTCTTGCAACAAAAGTAAATTAACTTGGCAAACAACTTTAAGTATACTTATTAAGTTATTGAAAATAACTGGGCTTTTACATGAAGTTTAGTTTTAAGATTTTATGTTGCATTCAAAACTATTACTGATAACTGCTCGTTCACAGATTTTTTAAGTATGTTGTATGTATTCAACCCCTTTAACTTACCCCTTGAGTTAATATGGTGCAATTTACGTCGGTGTATCCCAATAAAAATCTATTTTAAGAGTTCCGTAATAGTACGAAAAATAGGGCTATCAATATTCGCAACGCGGACCTTAGGCTAAAATTTTACTAGGCACTTATGAAAAATATCCAGAAGTACGGTCAGAGGATAGAGTAACGCAATAAAACAAAATCTATCTTCACCGATATGTGGATTCAGTGTTCTACGTAACAGAATCGCAGGTAGATTGAAAAAATACTCCCGGTAAATCATCACTGCACTGCTTAAGCCCCATATACGGTCCAAACGATCGCTTTAAATCGCTTCGTGTATTGCCGCACATACACGAAGCGATTAGTCGTTATGATCTAAAATTTACTTAGTTGAAACGGAACGGTAAAAACGTGATCTATTAATTCAATACGAGCCAGTGTAAAATAGAAATATTAATTATTTTTCTTACATAGGTAACTTTGTTTGGCTAAAGAAAAAAAAGAAAATTTAGAAAAGTGTGGATTAAAAAATGGTTATTAAAGCGAAATCAGTATTCGTATGTAAATATTTTGCCATGCCGGCGACATCAAACTAAAACACGTAATGGTAGTACCCACCTTGCTCATGTGGTTGCCTGGGGCTGGCGCAGACTCCTGGTTGGTGGTGTACCAATCGAGAAATTCCGGCAACGATTGCCGGTTCTCACTCGAGCCGCTGACGCCTCTGCGGCGGTCATCCTGCACACAACAAATTTGTGAGGGTAGGTCAACTACTTAAATACAAATAGCTTAGATACCAGTTTTTAAAAACTGAATAAAATCTTGTAATATGTGATATGAATTCTAAATGAACACGCTTTTAGAGCACGTAAACTGCCAGGAAGTTTAGGTTACTTATTTGTGTTTGAAACGCTTTATATTCTGAGCTACACGGTGGGCGCCAAATTCATAATGTGCGACAAAATTCATTTTTCGTCAAATTTTTAAATTTTTAGGGAATTATTATAGTAATATTAGGTAAATCTAAAGCAAATCACCAATGCAACTCCCATTCTTATTAGGCATAGCCTAGTTTTAGAGTACCGTACTGTCTAATTTTGTTAAACTAAAGCAACGCTAGGGAAATGGCTTCGGACTAGGCTTGTATTTTAGTCGAGTAGCAAGTAATTTAGTAGTTGAAATACTCGCTGACCCGATAGAAATAGAATAAAATGGATCGACTCGACTTAACTACTAACTAACCTAAGCCTACCCTCTGACCAAATTTTCAGATAGGTTTAGTTACTAAATAACTCGCTACTAGACAAAAATACTTGCCTAGTCTGAACTAGCCTTTAAAGCAAAAACGATGGTCAGAGGGTAGGCTTCGATACTAAGAAAAACCCCCCTATTTTCACAGTAATTTCGATCAATATAAGATTATAACTGACTGAAAGCGAGGGTAATGTGAAGAAAATAATAGACTAAATATTCGAAAGATTACGAATTCTTCAACGTTAACGGACGGGTAAATAAAGAGAAAAGCCTACCCTCTGACCAGAGGTTCCAATAGTAAAATAACTAATTTGCCAAAGAACTTGTAAATATGGACATACGGAAACTCCGGAAAAGTGAACTAAAAAGCTAAAAGACCCAAAAATAAAATAAAATCGAGGGTATGTGAGACAACAGATGATTTGCAAAAAGAACTGCAGTAGACTTGAAATCATCGTTAACAGTGCAAATGTTTTCTAAAGTTACGTTATAAAGATATTCAAAGTTTCACCCACCTGTTGTAACAGCGGCATAAGTACCGCCAAAGTTTCAAAGTTTCGTTCGTAGTCTCTCTGCTGTCGGCCAGAGTAACCGCTTGAGTGTTTGCGCGGCGACGGCGCACAGCAGACTGAGAGCGGGACCGAGCGCTGCGCAGCACGAAGCCGAGCCTACCCCTACCACCGGCCCTCCCCACGCCGCCCGACGGAAACGTCACCGACATTTCCCTACTTTTTATTTTTGCTTTTATCGTCAATTCGACAAATAATTTAACAAATAAAAAATCTCATAAACAATTTTTGCATTTATAAAATATAATGCCAATGTTTGTTTCTCTATTTTTTTACTTTCTATGGAAATTGTAACGAACAAATATTCCCGCCAGAAAAACCAGAAGCACATGATCAACTACAGCGCATGCGTCCGATCAAATATGGCGGGAAATTGAATATTTTAGCTGGGAAGAAATTTAGACGGATATGACGTTTTTGTTTCCGATTGCATAAATTTTAAAAGTAAATTTAGAGACTTTTTAAAATTATCATCCACTTCTATTTAAACAAGAAATGACGTCAAATATTTTACTCAGACGGATACATACGAGAATTTAATTTTCCACTTTAAAATGTCGACATCCCTTTAAAGCAAAAATTTCTTAAAAGTTTATTCTCAAGGCCACACAACTTTATTCTCGTGGTTTTGATTTGTAATATGTATATGAAAACGAATATAAAAGAAAGGCAAATGTAAAAAAAACATAAAAAATATCAGAAGAAAGGATTATGTAAAACACGTCAATTTCCAAATATAATTTATTTATAAAAATATACAATATATCTTCACTAACATATGGAGTTACATCATACTTACATCGTGTAAAACAAAGGTAGACTTATCAATGACAATATTATTGCTGATTTTCTTACACCGTGGACTTCGCGTCCTGGAGGGATCTATTCATTATCAGAGGTTCTTAGTTTTCAGTCTATGAGGTTTTTAAAAAGTTATACTATGTTATTTTTAGTTTATATGAAACTACTTACCTACTTATTAAACTAATTATTTTAAGGAAATAATTTAAGGATTAAGGATTCTAAGGAAATTATTTAAGGATTTTTTTTAGTTTCCATACAAAACTTGATCAGCTGTTTGGCTATTTGTAAGAAAAGTAAAAAAATGATTTTTTGCTTATTTCCTAAAATCCTTTAAATTGGTTTCATAGAATAATGAATTAAATAAGTAGGTCAGAGGTTTCTCGTTAGCTAAAATTAACCTTGTATAGCTAAAATTAACCTTGTATATGCTAGATAACGTCTATACGATTGATGACTCTATAGTCATCAATCAGAAATATTGTAGGGATTCCTATTGTGATAGACACAATATAAGATATAAGAGCTTTCTGTATCTGGTTAACATTTAATCTACCAGATGGCGTAACTGTCACCTAAGGTCATGTCATTTCGTAACGATTCGTGGGATTTCTAAAGGAATAGATATACGTTCTACGTTACTGGCTACATAAACAGTTATTTGTAGACGGGACCTGGCGTCACAGTTATGCCATCTAATTGACGTTCTATTCACAAACCCTTCATTGAAACATACAGTGTAATACGAATTTTGTATCATTACCGTAAATATTAATTCTTACGGTCCTCAGGTTTCAGATAAGTCCATTTAGACGTAAAAGCATATGAATCTTCAAAGGCTCGCCTCATGACTTAATTACTATTTGTACATGTAGCGGCCATTACAATATTACAATTCACTGCTCATGTTTCTTTTAGATCAGGGCCGGATTTACTACAGGGGCTATTCAGGCAGCAGCCCAGGGCCCTGCGGACAAAAAGGCCCCTGTTGAAGACAATACACATATCTCAGGAAGAGAAAGAGGCTCACTAGTACCTAGAAAACTATTTTAGGCCCCTAAGTAAGATTAGCTCGGGGCCCCCCACATTCAAGATAGCCCCTGTCTTAGATTATCAATTGAGAATACGAGACCTAATTGGAGGTCGCGCTAGAGCTGGATTATCCTTTAGGCAGAGTAGGCAACTGCCTAGAGGCCCCGCATCGGATAGGAGGCCCGTGAAACGAAAAATAATGCTTTGTGAGACGAAAAACTGTTTAGGAAATAAGAAGATATATAAGAGCCCCGAAGGGCCCCCGAAGCGTATTGCCTAGGGGCCCCTGATAGGGCTAATCCAGCCCTTAGTCGAACTCTAACTTATGTAATCGTAACATTTTATGAATCATCGCACACTGTGTGTCACCATTACACAAATTTAATGTATACAGTTGAATTGGTTATTACCATCTTAGGCCGGCTAAGTACTTTCGTGTGTATTTGTTAAAACTAATGATCGCCCCAGGTCAAATTCCAATATAAGTAAGTTTTTTTTTTTAAATAATTTATTGAAATATTAGCTTTCTGCTCTCCTTCTCCATATAAACTTTAACTGTGCCAAATCTCATACTCCTCCGTCCGCATAATTCTCATAAAAAGGGGTACAAGAGGTTTTTTGCTTCACATATTAATATATAAATATTTGAGGTAGACAATGTGTATTATCTTATAGCATAGATACCTCGTGGTTGGATGACATGTCCTAGTCTGAAGAAATGTTTTGTAGAACGACGCTATAACCTCGGCGACCAAGCCGTTGCCATTGTAACAGTAATATCGTCAAGATCTTCAAAAAAACTTACTCTGGAGGTTTAAGGGGGGCATTTACAATTTACAATACAATAGTCAGTTTGTCAGCTGTTACTAGCGATTATCTTCGTACAGTTTTCCCGCTGAGCATACGACTGTGTTAGTAACGGTAACGCAACTTGCGGTGCGCTAATCCCCCCGCAGGCAGGAAGCTTCACTTCGAGCGCTTATCCCCCCGCAGGTAGGAAGCTACACCTCGTGCGCTAATCCCCCGCAGGTAGGAAACTTCACCTCGCGCGCTAATCCCCCGCAGGCCGGTAGCCTCACCTCGCGCGCTGACCCCCCCGCAGGCCGGTAGCCTCACCTCGCGTGCTGATCCCCCCGCAGGCCGGTAGCTTCACGCCGCACAGATCTCCCCGCAGCTGCACGCGCTAGTCCTGCAGGCCGAACAGCGGCGCGCGCAGCACGCCCCGCTGCGCGTGCAGGCGCGGGCGGGGCAGCGCGCCGCGCTCGTCCACGTACACGTAGGGCAGGCGCAGCACCCAGTACGCCGAGCCGGACAGCTTCACCGGCGGGTCGCCCGCCGGGAACGGCACGAACGTCGGCCCGCCCGCCACCGGCTGCACCTGTAGGTCACAACTTGCGCGTTACAAGCGACGGTAATACCATTAAAAAAAAGTATTTTTAATTAGTCTACCAGGGGACGGGACTACATTTATGAGCACAGGCGTGGCAACTTTATCGGAACGGGCAGGCGGCGTGCAGCGGCATGTCGCCTGTACGACGTCACCGCCCCCGCGCCAGTACCTTGGGGTCGAGCGTGACGTGCACGTTGGACTTGGGCGTGACGCAGTGCACGCGCGTGAGCTGCGCCAGCATGTGGTGCGGCGCGCGGCACGGGCAGGCGGCGTGCAGCGGCATGTCGCCTGTACGACGTCACCGCCCCCGCGCCAGTACCTTGGGGTCGAGCGTGACGTGCACGTTGGACTTGGGCGTGACGCAGTGCACGCGCGTGAGCTGCGCCAGCATGTGGTGCGGCGCGCGGCACGGGCAGGCGGCGTGCAGCGGCATGTCGCCTGTACGACGTCACCGCCCCCCGCGCCAGTACCTTGGGGTCGAGCGTGACGTGCACGTTGGACTTGGGCGTGACGCAGTGCACGCGCGTGAGCTGCGCCAGCATGTGGTGCGGCGCGCGGCACGGGCAGGCGGCGTGCAGCGGCATGTCGCCTGTACGACGTCACCGCCCCCGCGCCAGTACCTTGGGGTCGAGCGTGACGTGCACGTTGGACTTGGGCGTGACGCAGTGCACGCGCGTGAGCTGCGCCAGCATGTGGTGCGGCGCGCGGCACGGGCAGGCGGCGTGCAGCGGCATGTCGCCTGTACGACGTCACCGCCCCCGCGCCAGTACCTTGGGGTCGAGCGTGACGTGCACGTTGGACTTGGGCGTGACGCAGTGCACGCGCGTGAGCTGCGCCAGCATGTGGTGCGGCGCGCGGCACGGGCAGGCGGCGTGCAGCGGCATGTCGCCTGTACGACGTCACCGCCCCCGCGCCAGTACCTTGGGGTCGAGCGTGACGTGCACGTTGGACTTGGGCGTGACGCAGTGCACGCGCGTGAGCTGCGCCAGCATGTGGTGCGGCGCGCGGCACGGGCAGGCGGCGTGCAGCGGCATGTCGCCTGTACGACGTCACCGCCCCCGCGCCAGTACCTTGGGGTCGAGCGTGACGTGCACGTTGGACTTGGGCGTGACGCAGTGCACGCGCGTGAGCTGCGCCAGCATGTGGTGCGGCGCGCGGCACGGGCAGGCGGCGTGCAGCGGCATGTCGCTGGCGGCCAGCCGCGCCCCCGCCGCGCCCGCCTCGCGACCCACCCCGCCGCCTCCGCCGCTCACCACCGTGTCGGGGGACGACATCATGAACCTGCAAAATGGTAAAAAACCAGTCACAACTTAAATATACAAAGTTAAATATATAGTTGCGATCTTCGTATATGTCGTTATTGCAAATAAATATGATGATTTAAGATTCGTGGCTTCAGAATTATCATTCATTCTTACGATTCCCAGTTCAAACGGGCCGAAAATACAATTTTTTTATGATTGTTAATAATGCTATAGTTATCATAAATTGATAACATAAAGCGACATCTTTTCCGTAGATATAGCGTAGGGGTCACTGACCTGTGGCCGCGCGGGCACTCGTACTCGAAGCCGATGAAGATCTTGACGGTGTCGCACCAGCGCGAGGCGGGCTTGCCGCGGCCGCGCGTCGCGCTCGCGCGGAACGCGGGCGCCTGCTCCATCCTGCCGGGCCGACATCAGCTGATTACATACTAGCTTCTGCCCGCGGCTTCGCTCGAGTAGTACATCGATTAAACATAGCCCATGTGTTATTCTGATGTATGAGCTATATTAATATACAGTTTCGTTAAAATTAATTTAGTAGTTTGTGCGTGAAATATTAACAAATACCAACACACAAATTTTCACGCTTATAGTATTATAATAAATTACATATAATAAATAATAATAAGATAACTTATGTAATAAGATAAGCGCAGGTACAAGCGCTGTACGGTGAACATACACGCGCGAGGACGTGACTTTATGAGTTTTTGAGATACCATACAATATTTTTATACTGATTGTTAAAATATAACATACATACATACAAAAAAAATTTTCGAATTGAGAACCTCCTCCTTTTTTGAAGTCAGTTAAAAATAGAATAGAAAGTGCAGCATGGTCGGCAGGTAGTCCGCCGCGACGGCCGCCCGGCGAGTGTCCGCACCTGACGGCGACGTCCCAGGGCAGCAGGTAGTTGGTGTGCGGCAGGAAGCCGGGCTGCAGGTGCTCGGGCAGGCCGGCGCTGTGCGAGTACAGCGACGACGCGCCCAGGCACGCCAGCCCCCAGCTGGGGCACGCCGGCAGCAGCCCCGGCGGGCTGCCCAGGTGCAGCATGCCCGGCAGGTACTCCGTCGTCGACGGCTGCCGCGTCATCACCTTGTCTACACACGCACATCTCCTTAGTGGAATCTATAGATATGTATCTATAGAATCGAAAGGAATCTTGGACATTACATCTACACATCGTCGCATACGGAGGACGCGATGTTGTATGCGGTGATGTGTAGACGTGTAGATATCTGGCAAGTCTTGAATCCCTAGGATTCAAGCACGGGATCACCAATATGCGAAACTACGCTCGAAGTACTACTGCCGAGCTAGGTGTTGCGCCGGGCTAGGGACCGCACCGCCGGGACCTAGGTCCCCGGCACGCAACTCCTAGCTCGGCGGAAGTACTTCCACTTTTATGCGAACGCGTATGTTCGCACAGACATCTGTCTACTTCGCCCCACAATATTCAAGATTATATTTTTAAAAACTAATTGACTGACTTAGACTGGCTCGATGGCGCATCCGGTAGTGACACTGCTCCATGCGCCAAGAGTTATAAGTTCGATTCCCAGGACAAACATTCGTATAATAAATACTTGTGTTTGTTCTGTTTCTGGGTGTTAATATTATCTAATATTTGAGTACATGTTTGTCAAACCACTATTGATTCTGATATCCGTAAC
>OX596210.1:14859073-14880552 GCA_951394215.1 Glyphodes perspectalis
AATTTAGTTATTTTCTTGATGGATATCTGCTACTAACAGATTTTATTCTACTACTCAAGACTGGGATAACTTTATAAAAAGTGCTGTTTGGTGAGACAGCTGGAAGAAGATTGCAATACTTTAAAAATCTCTCTAATACTAAGCTGATGATAAATAGAAAGCAAGCCAGTTTTAGATTTAACCAGTTTTAGATTTTTGTGCAACAATTGTGTTAAAATATTACTAAAAGTAAAATTAAATAAACGACAACATTCATACAATTTACATAATATAGTACAGTATTTTTATATAAGTTGTATTCTCACCAAACATTCGTTATAATCCTGGCCTTCCTAAGAATAAAGTACAGTTGGTCTTCGACGGCGTGCTCGAGGCGCTTCAGCGCAGCCGGCGCCTTGCGCAGCGGCGTGGGCGCGCGCCGGAAGTGGAACAGCAGCCGCGGGCAGCACGACCGCCCGTGCGTGTCCCACGCGCCGCCCAGCCCGAGGTCGGCGAGCGCGGCCGTCGTCTGGCCAGACAGCTCTGTTCTATAACAATCGTCTTCGTCCTATACAACTTAGGTAGATAGAAAAATATAGGCAATAAAATACTAGCCAACCCGGCGCACTTTGTAACGTCCCATTCTCGGATTATCTTTTATTATTTTCCTCACAATGTTTTCATATTTTCTTACCGTACAAACCTTCTCTGGAAGATCACAAATATTTTAAAATTAAAATCAGCAAAATCGGCCTAGCTGTTCTCGAGTTTTGGAGAGACAAACGTAAAGCAATTCATTTTTATTTATATACATGATACATGAAGATGATAATAATAACAGTTAAAAAACTAACCTATAAGCATCAATCGCTTTGAACAACTGCAGATATCCCAAATCGAAGACTGGCGTTGGGGAAGATAACACAACTATATGGCACAGGTGGAACAGCAGCGCCATCACGCGGCACGAGTCAGCCGCCAGCTCACCCGACGCGACCAGCCAGTGCGCTGCGTCTGCATCTTTCTCTGTGCTTTTGGAGTCTTCGTTCAAGTTCTCAGCCAGTTCTGCCAGCCTCTTGGTGTCTAGATACGTAACTGCATGCAGGTAGAGAACTCCGCGTTTTTCATCCCAGTGACATTCTATGCCATTCTGTAATTTGAGAAAAGATGTCTATTGTTTATTAGGTATTGCAATCCAGCTGCATATTCTGCAGGATCCAGATCCAGCACGTCAGTGGATACGGCACAGCCAAAATTATGCTGAGCTTAGCTGAATTGTTGAATCCAGAATTGCAATCCCAAGTTGTTATTGAAATAAGAAAAAACTTTTATAATTATGTTTCATTACCTGTTCATTACATTTTTTAGTTTGTCTCAGTTGTCAAGGTTCCTCTTTTACGATTAGTCCCAACATTTAACACACTGGACCTGGCAACTCTAGTTGTGTTAGTATTGAGTTTTGTAATAAAACCAAATCAAGAGACCATTTTTATTTTTAGTCCTCACTTAGCATACATGCTCTGAAGGGTACTAGGTGACATTACAATATTCATAAACATCTTTATCTAAAGTGTCAAAGAATGAATCTAACCACTAGACTAAAGGCCTAGACTAAAGGTAGATATAAACTGGAGGTATACTAAGGAGTTCATCATTTTCCTAGCATTATGTCCAGTACTTAGGCAGGCTCTGCTTAGACTATAAATAAATAATAAATAAATAAATTATCCAGACTGACACACCAATTCCCTAGTTCCAAACTAAGCTTATTCTTGTACTGTAAATTTACTATGACCAGAATTTCACAAGTTTGATAATTACTTTGAGGCAACTGCCGATCTGACCTTCGTAACCCTTACATAGAGGAACCTGACTAATTTAGACCATGGTTGCACATCTATAGTTGTTTGAATGTGCAGGTTTCATTATATTTTCGCTGAGTAGGCTTGCCAGATGGCCTGGAAATCTGGGGTTGTCCTGGAATTTTCCATCTTGTCCCATGTCCAGTAAATAGACCTTATTGTCCCAGATTCCGAAAACCTACTAGTTTATAATAACTTATATTGATTTCAAAACAAAGCATAAGAAATTTTTGTTTGCCGAAGCGAATCGGCGTGGTGTGTGGGAAAAGTACGTGCCTTGATTGAACCCGCACCCTTGAATGTGAGGTGCGAGTCCTTAAAATTAAGCTACCATGCTCAAGGTGGTTCAGGTATAGTAAGGAGTTAACCTCCACAATTTCCAAATTATTAAAGTTATGGTTAGGACGCTGGTGAACAATTTAACTAGGTATCTAAAAGAAATACCTCGTCGCTAGCTACGTTTGGCAGCAGCGGGCTTGTCTTATTCGGCGCGCGGTACGGAGACTTGCCGATAATCCCAACCACTACAATGCGCTCCTTCGTGGAAAACTCTGGGATATCCGTTATTGTAAAAGTCTTCATTGTTACTTCATTTTAAAGTCTCAATTACAGAGTTTAAAACACAAACGACAAACACCAACCCTACTTAACCCTCATCGGCCATCAGCTGTTAATTGACATCACATCAAACATCAATTGACATTTTGTGAGTAACAACAAGTTAAGTAGCAAGGAACGCATTCCAAAATATTTGAATTGAAAACTAAATAATGCGAAAGGAACTGTGAGTGATATGCGTTTGTATGTAGTTCATGAAGTAGTAAAGTTACTTTAAAGCGGATTGAAAAACGAATACGTTTTTTTTGTTTTAGCATGAGATTCATAGAAGTTTGATTGTGCTCCAATTTGTTTACGGATCCAATAAACGGTCAATGTGTTGGATCGCGTGATTTCTAAACGAAAAATTTGTTTAAGAAGAAAGCTCAAATTTGTAGGATATAAAACCACATACAGTTGACACTTCGTGGCAGTTTCTCGTAATGTCAAACACAGCTGGTTCGGTCGCCTTGCCTTTCGAAATCAAGGTCGCCGCGGCAGTTCGCGACTTGGAGATTGGAGAAATGCAATAGTTATCGAGCGTGAA
Organism: Glyphodes perspectalis; assembly: GCA_951394215.1. NCBI lineage: Eukaryota > Metazoa > Arthropoda > Insecta > Lepidoptera > Crambidae > Glyphodes > Glyphodes perspectalis. The sequence goes on from OX596210.1 coordinate 14,862,059, forward strand.
GTAGCGCTATCGCACGGCTCGGGCACGTCATAGCCGCTCGGTACTCTGACGCGATAAGTTATCAGAGACAAAATAGTTTTAATGCAATAACAAGTGTTATACTTCTAGTCTTTTATCATGACTTCGGCAGTGGAAGATATCTGTGAACTGCTGGATAGTTACAATGGAAGAGATAAGGTAAAGCATGCGGAAACTATTCGGCCTTGATGATATTGTAATTTCCTTTAAGACAGGACTGTCACTTACATTTGGTTTAAACTATTTCCTGGTTATTTGTGACTTGGAAAACTGTAAAGGCAGCTGTCTCCTTCCATGTTAATTGCATGCCTCAGCCTGCTGCTAAGGCAAAGAAATTGTCTTCACTCTGATTTATTACGAACACAAATACAAAAGAAGTTTAGTTTTTGTAATTTATTTAATTTGGCCCATTTAATACTTATCCTTAAAAAATTCTAACTTTATGTATATTAATTCGAAATTAGAGGTGAGGTGACTAAATATTTATAATTCCTTATTTCAGGTGGTGCGCTTAGCATGTTATGCATTCAAACTGTATGGCTGTGTCCACAACGACAAGTCCTGGCAGGTGGCCGGCTCGCGCCTCTCCGGCGCCCGGCTTATCCTGCGACTTTTTGACGACATTCCCATGATAAGACACACATACACATATGGCTTAGGAAGACATGTAAGTAGCATTGACATGGATTGAGTAAGTAGCATTGACTATATCTTAAAAAGAAAAATCCTTTTATTTTTTATTTTATCATGTATATTATGATATGTAGTCTCCTAATATTAACAGTATTTGATACCTTTTAGATAAGTTACGTACATACATACATAACATTACGCCCATAATCTCCGAAGAGGTAGGCAGAGTCAAAGGGGCAGCAGATATGTAAAAAAGTTTTTTCGCTGTTAGTTAAAACTTACTCCTATATTGTTTATCATGTCTAAATACCACTGATGAATGATGTGTTCCATCATTTATCAGTAAGATAAGATGACACCCAAATATGATTTATTAAAAAAAATAATGTTTAGATATACATAAGTATGAGCTTACAAATCATAAATTTTACAATTTGTAAATTTTTTTCACTGTTTACTAAATTCTGTTGTTCAGTATTATTACTTTTACGCATAGATGTCGGTAATCACTAAATTCAGGTTGTAATATCCTGTTATTGGCTTTGAAATATATATCCTGTTACTTATTTTTATTTTATTTATTAAGTTCACCAGCAGTTACATTACATTACATCATTCATAAACATTGTAAATTTTCTTAGGTCTATGTAAATAACTATTTAAAGGTAAACATCTTACACAATAATATATTTCTTTAATCGGAATGAAAAAAAAATTAACAACTAAGATTTAATAAAGATTAAAATCAAACAGAAAGTATAACTTTAAGACCCCCTCATACCAGAAATGCACTTTCTGAAACCGTTTAGAGAAACCACGTGTATGTCCTTGAATTCGCTACACCCATTGAACAATTTACTTTGTACATTTGCTATGAATTTGCTATTGGATATTCGAATAAAATAATATAGAAATGTAAAATAAAAAGCTTCCTGAATAACAAAACAATAAACATTTAATACAGGTATGTGGCTGATGCATATTCTGTTTAAAGAATTATGTGAGGTTCTAGTAAAGATTAAAATAAAACAAAGGACATTACTAAAAATTAAAAAATAAATAATTTTTACAAATTATATACTTATTAAACAATAGACCAACAAAAAATAAAAAACACAATTACCTTGGCTTGGCTCTCTCTGCCTACGATGCTAAGGAATTAGCTTGAAGTTAGTTAGTTGCTACATAATCATTTTGTAGTTTTTGAAGTAAAAAAAGTAAAAATTGTAAGAAACAACAATATTGCCACTTTGAAATGGCATATTTTCGGATTGGGTTTCAGTGCTGAGCCACAGAAAATAGAACTACATGGCAAGTTGTTAAGTATTGTTTACTGTAATTGTCCAAGCAAGTTGAAGATGCCGTTTTTTTTTCAAACTGATTAGCCAGTTAGTTGAATGGCTGATTAAAGTTCCATACACGTAAGTCCCATGTTGGTTTGGGACTTAAAAAGCATGTGCCAAGTGTGTTGCTTGCATAGCATCTCGTAAAAGGAGACTAATGGTATATCGGGTTTTGGGTAAATTTTTTAAATAAAAACATGGTTGCAGGAATCGTCTAAAATAGCAGCTATCCTAGGCGTCCTTGCCAACACGGTGGACCAAGCCTTCTTGCCAGTGGAGAAGGCGTGCTGGCTGCATGAGGTGGGGGTTCTAAAGCTCAAGCCCGACACGGCCTATGCGCTGGAGACGCTCAGCACGGCTCTGTGGGCCGCCAGTCTTTATATATCCCTACTGCAGTGAGTATTTTACATACATACATAACACATTAGAATTGAGACTCGAAATAGGGAAATGCGCAATAGTAAAATAATTTCTTTAATACTAGCTTTTACCCTTGACTGCTTGTGAGAATGTAGGTTTGGTCATTGGAGCCTAAACCGGGACTATTTCAAAGTATTTTTTGTAACTGGATGGCCAGAACACTTTTTTTTCTGGATAAAAAGATATTCTTTTCCTTTTTCTTTATAGTGTGAATCCATAATTTACTATGCATTCTTATTGTAGTGATTTTTATTTTAATCATAAAAAAAATATGATATTTAAGAACAACAAACCAACTTACTGTCGCATTTATAATATTAGTTAGGCTATACAAATCAGTACAGTAAGGAATATTTGTCATTAATATATTATCATTGCGTGTAATATAGTACACAAAAAAAAAGATACAGATAACTTGGTAGATTTAACCTTTAAACTATACATAAATTAACTGAAGTCAAATTACAAGTGCCTACACATAAAAGGACATTCTTCTAAAATTACATCATTATTTTTTGCAGAAGGTATTTTTTCTTTAAATACAGTGCATACATATTTAACACTTATGCACTGTTTCTATGTCTCAAATATTATTAATTATCAAGCAAGCACATATTTGCATATTTGCAAAATAAATACAAGTAGGTATACCTACTTTTTATGAACACAAAGTTTTTTTTTGAGCATATCTACAATCAGTCTCAAAATTTAGGTAGATTAGTTGTATGCTGTTCATGTCGTATCGATGGTGCTCCTCAACCGGAGTCAACTCATTCTTCACCATCTGAACCCAAAGTTAAATATCTTTTTACGCCAAGACATCCTTTAATTAGTAAAAGTAGTTAACATCTGCTAAGCTGAAGTGTAGATTTAGTAACAATTAATTATTATCATTAAAATTACAAAACTTATAATTTTATGTTAGTATCATTGTTACCCTTTCCCACTGTGAACGCTGGAACATGTTGATCTAGCTTATCACAACGCATGATAACTTCAATATCCCAATATATAATTTGTTACATAATGAGCTAACGCCACCGCGACATATACTCAGCGAAGACCATAGTATATATTTTTGTAACCGACGAAAAAAAACGGAGGAGGTTATCATTTATGTTACAATGTTATATTAAACATCTTGAATGTGTGTATGTATTTTTTTAAATCTTTATTTAAAAAATAGGTCTGGGCGATTGATGAGGCAGCTGTGGTGGAGCCGCGACTGCCTCCAGAACTCGTCGGAGGACGGCGGCGCGGAGGCCCGGCGCAAGCTGGACGCGCGGCTGGTGCTGCAGGCCGTCACGGCCGGCAAGCTGTGCCTGGACATCGCGCACGCCGTCAGCTGCCTGCCCGCCGGCTGCCTGTGGGGGGAGCGCATCGGCGCCACCAAGGTCGCCGCCATCGCAACCACCTCCTCCGTCATAGGCATAGCTTTGTACTTCGCCAGGAAACGACTGCTGAAATAACACCAACGTCATGATTGGCCACGCAAGAGTATGAGGAATTGTCAAAGTTAGCGAGTGTAAGCGACGGATTATTGCCCTCGGGTCTCTCCTCCCTCCCAAAGGACTCTATTTTCATTTTTGCGGACAGATTTCCGTTATTAATATTAGCTAGGCTCCTTTTTTATATGCAATACGATGATTTTGGAATTTCGCAAGGTCCACACGGACGGGCGCATCAGCGGAAACCAGACCTTTAATTTACCGCTTTTAATTTCCTTCAAAAAGTAGTCTACCCAATATGAATTTACATGTACTTTTATGTTATTTATTAAATATTTTTTTAGATTCTTTTCCGTTAACCTGTACTAGAACAGAGCTTAAATAGAATGGTGGTGAATGATTTAAATATCTTCATTGACGATCTTGACTTGATCAATTAAGTATTTTGATTGGACAGAGCAACTGACATTGCATATATTGTAAATTTGTTTTTGCTACAAAGGTATATCTCGTCATTTCTTCGACGTATCTTAAAAGTCAGTTTGCTTTTTAAGTACATGCTGGAGATATAACTACGCAGATTTATAATACAATTGGAGATGAACAACTATTAGAGATATAATTTGTAGCTATACATAACATTACGCCCATAATCCCCGAATGGGTAGGCACAATCAAACGGGCAGCAACTACATTCAGCCAAAATTAAAACTGGGCTGGGTTAGATGGAAAATTGTGAAAAAAATGTGACAAGTGGCTAGCTCATCGCCATACACCATTAGTCGACTTTTACGACATGCTACGCTAGGAACACAGTTGGCACATACTTTTTAATTCCTAGACCAACATTGGGACTGTTGGCCCTACGTTATGTACCTATATTTTTTTATATTAATATTAATAGTACAAAAGGGGTGGTGGGGATTGATGGATTGGGCTTATTCTTTTTTTTTTATGTTGACTCATATCGATTCAATTCTGGATAAGATTCAAATGCAAACTGTTTCACCAGATATGTAGGTATATCTGTGGCAGAAATATTTGCATTGAATTGTTTTTTTCAAAAACAATTCAATGCAAAAAAACGCGCCAATTGTTGGTATTAGTGCAATTTAAGTGTGTTCGCATTAACATTGCATTTCATATCGGAAGGGGTCCAATCTATTGCGATGTCGCGAATGTTCTGCCTTTTTCATTTTACCTTTAACGTAGGAAAGGGGAACGCTTGCGATAGCGTGGCCGAATAATGTCTCCTAAATCTAGTCCATTTATACATTGTAAGTTTGTATCAATTTATTAAAAATGTAATGTTTGAAAATATTGTAAAAACAATAATTGCAAAGGTATTGTTTAAATTCGTTGTGTTAAAAATACAATACGTATGTGATATATATCTATACTTAAAAGATTCCTTTATCTGTATTCCATTTTACAATAATATTTCAATTAAAAATATATTTAAATCTCACAGGTATGTATTATTCAAGATTATTCTAAGATATAATTTGATTTTATGACAGAGAATTATTGATATTATTGTACCGCAGTCGGGGTGGTGTTAATTGTTTATTTTTATTAGTTTATTATTATCGGGCTCAACATAAAAACCTCGAAAATTTTAAATCTGTACTTCATTATATTACATAATCTGTTGTCGTGGTTCATAATTATAAATAACTACTTAATTGTAAATTAAATATAACTATTATAATTAGTTGAAACTGCCAGCACCTATTATAAAACGAGTGTATAATAGGAAAAGCTATTATTTAAGAGCTCGTCATTGAATTGTGTAACGCGGCTATCATAACGAGTTATTGCGAAAATTTCAATTGTTAATGATGTTATGTACCTGTGGTTATTATTTGCTATCTGATTCTTAATATATAAAAATATTTTTGATACATACAATATATGTTTTCTTTACATACATACATAGGTATTTTCTTTATAATACACAAGTGTTTTCCTTGACCGCCGAATTAGTAGAATAAATACGCGTATGAGCGCGTGTCCTTATCCAATGATAAGTTCATAGCTACTTTATCTCTATCTCATCCGCGGGGCGCAACGTGACGTGACGCCACTCACTATGGATCCAGCAATCTGGGTCCAGCACAATTTTTGCTGTGCTGGATCTGCAGCGACAAGAGCTGGTTCAATGCCGCTGGATTTCAATCAGTGGCATAACTATTATAGATAGCGTTCGAGGCCTATGGCAAATTCATCAGATGCCAGCAATAACAATACCAGCAAAAAATTTTTACAATCCCTAGGCGCCACCTAGTGGCATAAATCACGACTGATCCGACATTGTTTTTATTTTTCGAGATACTATACCTACTAATATTTACGAATCCCCGATCAACATGAAACTAATATACAGTTAAGAACATTGATTTAGTTAGATAAATAAGGCTTTTTTAAACTACACATTTCGTAGTAGTATAATAAAATAGTCGTATTTATCTAGGTTAAATACGACTATTTTATTATACTACTACGCAAAGCTCTCTATCTTGAGAATGTCATGAAATGATAAATTGCCATTATTATTGTAGATAATCAAATTTGTCGTCCATTATCTCGTTACATAACATGCACATGATGGTAAACATTTCAAATTCCTCGTTCTGTGTTAAGCCACTTCGATTCACCTATACCTAGCTGCCAAAAACGGCTGATTCGAGATATGATAAAACATTTTTATCTCTGCGATATGACACAAAAGGAACAGGAGAAATCAATCGCTGAACTTGTTAGTAGGTTTTTCACATGTGTGAAAATTAATAGTAGCTGAACAATAGTAAATAAATATTCACCTGAAATAATGGATTTAGTGAACGAAATTTGTGATTTGTTGCAATCTCACGCGAATCGGGACAAGGTATGTTGTTCTATTAATTCGATTCAATTATTATTTTAATTCAAATTCTACTAATATTGTAAATGCGGAAGTTTGTATGTATGGATAGATGTTTGTTATTCTTTCACAAAAAAACTACTGAACGGATTTTAATGAAACTTTAGAATAATGTAGCTCATACACCCGAATAACATATAGACTATGTTTCATCGATATATCACGTGAGCGAAGCCGCGGGCAGAAGCTAGTAAATAATAAATTATGCACAGTACCTATAGGTATCTACCTCCATGGTAAGTTTATCTAACATTTTTAGAGTAAGGGAACTGGAGCACAGCAGCGCCGCTACTCTTAAAAGTTGCAAATACAAATTACAGTTAAATAAATTGTAATTTTCTTACCTCACTACAACATATAGATTAACAATGTAACTAATCATTAGCATCTTAAAATTGGGTAGTCGTTTTATTTTGGCTTAGTTAAAGTAGATCAGAAGCAGCAAGGAGATTTAAACTTGTGGGTCTCACAGGAAAGTCCTGTATCGTGGGCTCCCGCTGAGTGTGTTACAGTTTTGCGACAGAATCTGTTCACTAATACACTATCTATGTAGGTATTAGGTTCTAATATCTAAAATAGGTCTAAACAAGAATAAACATCATACCATAGAGGAACCTACACTATACCTATTAATAACTGGGTATTTGACGCCCATCAATTAAATTATGAAATAATCCCTTAAAATCTACTGCAGCTGCTGTAAACGAAGTAGGTAAGTACGAAATTATTTTTCTATCATGATAAATCGTTAGTAAAAATTTAGATTAAAATTTTAATTAATAAAGTTGATGACAAATCGAACTTCTAAGTAGCTAACCTTGAATTTAAGTGGCCAGGTTATACTTCTTGGACGGGAATGCACTTCTGGGTTGGGTATCCGTACGTATTTCGACTCCCCATTTTTATCTACAGTAAGTATCTAAGTAGGTATGCGACAACTCCGGAGTGCGGATGGCATGCATGACTTCGTCCGCAGTCGAGTCTTGTCGCAAACTGGGCCAAAGAATAGATAATTACCGAATTTCTTGCCGGATTCTTCTCAGTAGAAACAACATTACGAACCGATGGTAGAATAAATAAATAAATAAATATCCGACGACATCACATACATTGATCTGACTCCGAAGTAAGTAGCTTAGGCACTTGTGTTACGGATATCAGAATCAACAGTGGTATAACAAATATATACTTAAATATTGGATATTAACACCCAGACACAGAACAAACACAAGTATTCATCATACGAATATTTGTCCTGGGTGGGGATCGAACCCACAACTCTTGGCGCATAGGGCAGGGTCAGTACCGAATCCGCCATCGAGCTTGTCAAATCATAAGTATAGCTTTATCTGTATATGTCGATTTTTATAAGCGTTACTTTGAAACCTATAAATATAAAGAATATTTTGAATATTTGCTCGCAGGTGGTCTCACTAAGCAGTTACGTGCTGAAGCTGTGGGGCGCGAGCGCCGGGCGAGCCGAGCTGGCGACAGCGAGCGCGCGGCTGGCGACGGCGCGCGCCACGCTGCGCCTCTTCGACGATGCCGCTGCTCTGCGCGCCGCCGCCGCTTACGGACTCGGCGATCAGGTCAGCTTGCAGCCTTGTACTTTCGGCAACTCATATTTCACACCTCTGCTGTTGAAAACGTCCATAGATTATGTTCACAGCTTACTATCCTATCAGGCTGGCTGTACGCTTGTTTGTTGGCTATACTAGTTGACAAACGTGATAAAAAATTAACTGATGCTAACAAGTAATAACTCAAAGTACGTGCCCACGCGTTCCGCCGCTTTGGTACTGAGAAAGGGGTAGCTGGTTTACCTGCTAAATGTCCCGGCCTGCGTCAAGGCAAAAGAAAGAGCCGGACACATCCTCGTGGGACTTGCGATGATTTAAATTAAAAAAGAAGATGTGTCATAATCCCATAACTATCCTATGAATTTCAGGAAGGTCCATTTTGGGGCACATTGGGCGTGGTGAACCACTCGTTCACGCTGGCGTACCTGCAAGCGGAGAAACTGGTGTGGCTGATGGACACCGGCGTGCTCGTGTTCGACAAACAGACCGACTTCCGTATCAGGACCGCGCATAAACTGTTCTGGGCTCTGGGCGCGTTTGTGGGATTAGTAAGGTAAGCATTGCGACCGTTGAATAGGTAGGTATATCGTCTACTGCCTCGTTGGTCTAGTGGTAGCATGCGCTGCCTAAGGACCAAGAGGTCCCGGGTTCAAATCCCGGGTCGGACCAAAAATTTATGACTGGTTTTTTCAATATTGGAATTACTCAGTAACAGTCCGGAGTCAGGAAGTTGGCGGTATAATCACCCCCGTGCCTCGGAAAGCACGTTAAGCCGTTGGTCCTGCGCCTGACCTCTCTCCGGTCATGTCGGATTGCCGTCTCACCGGACTATGAGAATGAAGGAATAGAGAGTGCACCTGTGTTTGCGCACACACTTGTGCACTATAATAGGTATCTCCTGCGCAGATGGCTAATGCTCGTTGAGATTGGCCGCCGTGACAGATATCGGTTAGGAGAACATTATAATTATTAGGTATATCGCGTCTATGACTTTCAGTGTACTGCCGGGGGATGTACTTACCAACCTACCCGATGCGTACGGCCGGCGGCGCGGTGTCGACACTATAAGTAGTTGCAGCAAGCTATAGTTTGCGACGCAATTAATTCTGCGTAACTACTAGGGGAGATACCTTTATTATCTCCTGCGAACCTGCGCCTAAGTAAAACTGATTTTACCCCAAGCGACAAACGCTACCTCTATAATAATATTTTTTATCATTTCTTGGGTAAAAAACATTTAGAAATTAAGTCTGTTATATTTTAACTAACAATCTCTAACCCAGCCCAGTTTTATTTTTGGCTGAATGTGGTTCAAAGGGCCCCTGGTCCCTTTGACTCTGCCTACCCCTCAGGCGTTCAATTAGTTGGCTAGTTAAATGGCTGCGACATACGTACGTAATAACTAGATGTTCATCTAAGCTCGTGCAAAAGCATTTGTCCCTAGGTGGTGTAGTAGGAATTATTGTGATTATAAATATTACTTACCTATATTTAAACTGTTATAATGTAGTATTTATGGTAGATAACACACAACTAGACAATAATTTAAATTAAGAAGTTAGGTCCAAATCAATAGGCGTGATCATTTATCAGTAAAGTGTAGGTAGGTACCACCAAAATACATAGGTTGTGCGATACTTAATTTTTAATCATAATATCTTTGTAAAATTGCCTGCGAGGCCCAACGTTCTGACTTTTAAGGTACCAATGATATGTTTCTCTATATCTAATATTTCAGATCTCTAAAATCCCTTCACGGCGCGGCGCTCGTGCTGAAAGCAGGCGACCGGCCCAAATGCGCGGGCGCGCGCTACAAGCAGGCGTCGCTGACGGCCACCAAGCTGCTGCTGGACGTGGTGCACGCGGTCAGTTGGCTGCCCGCCGGCTGGCTGTGGGGTAGCCGCCTCGCCGTGCCGCACCAGAGCGGCGTCGCCACCGCCTCCGCCGTCCTAGCCCTCATACTCCATTACAACGGGAAGAAGCTCGCTTCTGCAGCGAAATAGACCATCAGAAACACTAAACGGCCTAAATTTAACTTTCTGTCATATACAAATTCACTTAGTACGTTTAGTGTTCCCCTTCAAGTCGTCCGGCCGTAGTCAGCATATTGCCCTTTACAGCATATTGGCAAATCCGGCCGTATGAATAATAATGGCATACCTTTAAGTATTATACAGAGTTGAGACTTGAAATAGATATCGTTCGATTGGCTCGGTGGCGCATTCGGTGGTGGCGCCAAAAGTTGTTGGTTCGATCCACAAACAGGACAAACATTCGTGTGATGAATACTTGTGTTCGTTCTGTGTCTGGGCGTTAATTTATTTGTAATAACACTGTTGATTCTAATATAGGTACGTAACACAAGTGTTCTATGCTACTTAGCTCGAAGTCAGACCAATCTTATGTGATGTTGTCTCGTTTTATTAGCTACATATTACATATATTTATTAATATTTATTTATGAGGCGGCCTAGATATTGAGAATATATTAAGAGTGACTAACCCGAGGTAACTAAGTACTTAGTAGTCGACTATGTAGTCGTATGGTGTCGACATAAGCTATTCGGGCGGTTAATCATCTTTTTATATAAAAGATGATTAACCGCCCGAATATCTAATCCGTACGAAATTGTAGTTTTATGGTACAAAGTATCTTTATTTATAGTTGCGTCATTTGTTGTAGTAATCGAGCTAGCAGAAACTACATATTTTGCGACACTAGCACGAAGTGTAATAACTTAGTCTTTTTGTAGAATAATAAAGCACTATCGTCGTTTAGGCTGGCGTAGGTCCTACATAAGGGAGAGTGCCAGCTTCGCAATTTTTTTAATAGTACTTCGAGGTAAACGTATGTTGTGATGTGCCGGATTAAAAATGTGTCCGCAGATACGGATATACGGTTTCAAGATCCGTGGCTACGAATAGGTATGGATCTAAAATTTCTTACTTAAGTAGTTGGTATCGGTGCGCGAGACTTTGAAAGATAAATTAACATTACGCTCGCCGCAACGTCAGATAGTGCATGTTTTGACTAGCGCGGGCAGTTTGTTTGGTATTGGATACAAGAGTTACAAAAAAGTCTACAAAGAAGTTGAGTAGAGACCAAAATCCTTAAAAGATCCACCAAAAAACAGATACGGATTTTTCTTCTCCCTCGGATATTCGCGAAAACGGATATCCAGCACATCACTCGAGTGTAGGTACTGAATCATGAATGAATTGTTAAATTGATAATATTTTACACAATTGGTTAATAACGACCAGTGTTAGTCAAGTTTACATTTCATGGATATTATTATTTTAGCTTACCTACTTTGGAATCAGATCGATGGAGGTATGTGATAGATGTCAGATATTTATTTTTAATAATGTACCTAGTCCTAGTTCATTCTTAGATAACCCATAGATAGAGTTATTACCCATAGATGCCACCCACCGTATACTTATATCTGGCATAAGTAATTAACTAAACTAACTAAACTTTACGCCACTTCCCAAGCGGGGTAGGCAGAGTTATAAGGCATATTTTTAATTTATATGAAAACCGAAACATGGGTCAAATATTTTCATTTCATTTAAAGAATCAGTAAAAAAATTATAATGGCATCTCAAAAACTCATAAAGTTACAGACTTGTTGCGTTGCCTCGATGTCCACGCGCGAATATGGTCCCTTTCAGGGGTGCGATGCGCACGCGCCATATAGTATTTTTAGTAGGGTGTAGGGTTATTAACGTACACCCAACTAAAGGCAGGCTAAGTATATAATAATAAAAACTTGAAATAAATGTTACAAACACCAAATTTCTCAAATATTATTTTCCCTACCCGTGATCTCTCTATTAAATAGTCATATAAATGTTCAAAAATTCTTTATTAATAATACAAATATTTTTACAGAATTTTTATATTTACGTACTTAATGTGTTTATTTCTTTTATAACTAGGGAAGTAAGTATGTCGTTATGTTTTAGATACATCAAATTAACATTTTAGTAGTGCCCGCGCCTCTCACCACCAACCCCACGTGCGCGCTGAGCCCTGCGGCGCCTCCGCCGCCGCGCCTGTGTTAACAAAAATAAGAAAATTATATAAAATTTACTTCAAAAGTAATTAAAAAAAAAAATAGTGACGAGTATGTAATTAATTTAACTTCTCCTCAATGTCAATTAGTTGTCTTAATAACAAGCGTCGGGAGTACCTGCTTTGACAACCGCAGGCTCAAAGGGAGCAAGGAGGCCGGCATTTAAACTTCGCAACTTCATACCCCAAATTCTTCGCAACCCCGGTATTACTGTGACTAATTTTAATAAGATATTTGGGTACGATCCTAGAACTCTGCTGTAGCCGCGCTGAAGTCACTTCGGTTTACTTGTGTCGGCTCGGCCACGGTAGATCCAGTCTCCAGTTGCTGCATCTCGTTCGATGACTGAGAGCATAGGTCGCTCGCACTGAGAATTTACAAGTCTATGATGATTTAAGGTGTTCGTCGCCCTCCGTCCCATTGGCGCAGTGATTCCTCAAAAGAATCTCAAAGGCCGGCATTCGAGTTCCTGTTGATGCAAAGGCGTTCAGCAACACCGTGCTTTGAGACCGCCCGTAGGCTTTGTTTGTCACTTAAGTAGTATAAAAAACGATGATAATTTGAACGCAAGTCGGATGCTACGAGCAGTCAACAGCAGTGCTGAACACAGAAGAGATCTTAGTGCACAACGTCTCACCTGAAGTCGCGGGCGGTGCGCGCGCGCCGCCCAGCCAGCTGCCGACCTGCCACGACTTGTCCTTGACCGTCTGGACATACGGGTCGGCGGTAGCGCGGACGTCTGGTATCTAAAAAATACAAACAGAGGTACAAAAAATTTAAGGTACAAGTCGGCATGCAATTTAACAAATATTGTGTTTTTTTGTGCTTGTGTTTTGAATAAAAGAATGAATAAAATTAGAGTGTAAGTTTGTAAGGTCAAAATAACAATACTGAATGCATATGAATGTTGTATATCACTATCACTTAAAACAAAATAAAAACATAAAAAAAAAAATTAATCCCCAAAACAGCTGGACGATTATATTTGTCCGGACTTTTACTGGAAAACCGCTGGTATTGCAATACCATACTTTTATTTAAGAAAGAATTAGTGTTCGACGAAAACCAACAAATGTTTGTTTGTTATTCGGCGCAGACGATGTCGGGAGCAGCAGCTAGTTTTAGATATTTATTGGCTCTGTGTTGGTCTGGTACTTAAAAGAATTAAAAATAACTACTAATGGCTACTGACGGTGTAATAGCGGGTTTGTGACGAGCTTGTACTTTTTCTCAATTTTCCATTTAATCAAAATTTTTAATGTTTGAACAAATCTAAATTTTTGGTGTTTGGTCAAATCTTCTGTTTTCAAACACTGTTTCTGTGATGGCACATTATATCTAAGGACTGACCTTATCAAAGTAAGTGAGATGTGCAAGGACATATGCCATATGTGTAATATGGTGTTTGATTGCCTACCCCCTAAGGAAGTGGTGAGAAGTTAAATTAGTTAGTTAGTTACCCTGTCCTGAGCAGCCTTCAAAATCGCTTGAGGTGGCTCTTTAAGCACAGGCGCCTGCTCCACACAACGATCGATGGCCGAGGCGACCGCATCATCCGCTTTATGTACGTATGGCTCCGCCCAACCCCACCCTGTTTCAGTCAACTTGGGGACAATCAATGCTTTTGTTGTGGAGTATGCCCAACCTATATCATGGAAACTGATCAATAACCAATATATTAAAAGCAAGCCATTGACAGCAATATGTTAACCAGCAAGCTGGTCTAGTCTAGCCTAGCACTTTTGCTTGGTTAGCACTTAAAATATATAATTTTCAAAAGTATGTTTTTTTTTTCCTTAATTCTGCGATCTGCCATGTCTGGGCATTTAGCTTGTTAAAAGATTATTATTTGGCATGGATGGTATACGTCCAGTGACATATTCATATATGAGTATAAGGTCTTCTGAGATACCCTTACCCCTAAAAGTATGTTAACTGATAAAAGTTTTATTTCTAAATAATCTTATTTTCCAGACATTTAAGTGATGTATCTTGTACAAGTACAAGTACATATAAATATAATTATTTATCATCATTAACATGGAACAAATAACATATAACATTTATGTACCAATATTTTACCTGTGGGGTTTTGATAAATAGCTTTGCCATGGGTAACCGCTCCAGATATTATGGGCAAGGACATGGCCTTCTCCACTGACTTAAAGCCTGGCTTACTGGGAATATCTTCTTGGGCATCTGACGTGACTGGGCCTTGTGTATTTCCCACTGGAAAAGGTATGGTGTAATATATTATTTAGTATAAAAACAATAGAAGGATTCTTTTTTAATTTTTACTCCTAAAGAGGAATATAATTTTATTACTATTTATAAGTTGCTTTCTTTAATCATATATAAATAAAGATAGTAAAATAATTGAATTTAAATATTATTTACAGCCCAGCCGAGTTTTATTATTTGGCTAAATGTGGTTAAGAGGGCTAGATGCCCCTTTGATCTGCTTACCCCTTCGGGGATTGTGGGATTATAATATGGTTATAGTGGCAGCTGTGTTTGCACACACACTTGTGCACTATAATATCTCCTGCGCAGTTGGCTAATTTAACCAGATAGCTGCAACAGTTACCTTATACAAGTAACTGTAGTATTTCAACCAATCACCCAAAAACACCTTTATTATTGCGTTCTAAACAAGGACGAGAAAAACTCAATTGTTGTTAACTAAACTTACATTACGCAAGTGAAATTGCAGAAGTACTAAAAGTAAAAATTTATCAATTCGTAAAAAAGCAATACTAGGGTACGCATGTACTTACTTTTGCAACAATTGTAATGTTTTAAACCTCGAAGCCACGGTCTAAACAAGCTACATAAAGTTGAATCAGTGCACAGAAATAAATCAGTCGAATTACTTATAAATCTGCACTCTGCACCTAGTCAGTCAGTCAGTCTGGTCTGTCTGTCTGTCTGTCTGTGGTCGGTTTTAAATTATCGACTATATTTAGTCTTGAAATTTGTTCTGATTCACATCACGGGCCAGTAATAAAATAATTTTATATTAATTGATAGTAGGTATTAGTGTTTATTGAATCTTGACTTAAGTACTACCTTTATATTTACACCGTGCGGTAAAAAACTTATTGCTGAATATTATGACTGATGACTTGACTAGGGAAAGAACGTTCAATCGGGTCGTATCGATAACGATTCTCAGAACGAAAATTCTGGTACCTATTATTTATCTAAATATTTATAAAAAAATTTACATGTAGGTACTTAAATAACTAAACTGTTTCATTTTGGTCACTTATTTCTGTCATTTCCAAATGTTCCAGTAATTTCGGTATGACTGCTTATGCTATGCTAACGCCTTAGCCCCTGTCTAAGCGATACTCGATAAATTACTAATATTTGTTTTTTTTTGTGTTTTGATAAATTTGTTGGTTAGTTTGGTTGATAGTAGTTTATTACCATGTCTACATTGTATAACTGAACCAAAAATACTGTTAAGGAAGTCAGACAAGGGAATTTGGTAGATAATCGCCTGCGAGAATACTTCGAAAGAGGACATAAAATTAAAAATGCTTTATCTAAAAACATTAATTAAAACAACAAAACAACAAATTACATATACTCTTGACCATTCTATCTTTGAATATCGACAATTAAGTAGAGCATTAAAATACATCACTAAAGGGGTCGTCGACGTTAAATTAAACGCATATGCCGCTTTTTCAAGTTTGTTGTATTTATTTATTTTTTTGACGGTAAAAATATTTTCGTGGATTAAATTCTTCTTATGCTTAACAGTCATTATTATTTAATAATAAGAATACTTTAATTACTAAACGGCAATTACAGCGAACAAAGATAGAAAAAATCTTGTTAAATACAAAAATAGGTGGAAAGGAACATTTCATTAAATTTTGTACCATGATAACAAAAGGACTTGTAAAGAGGGATTCCCTGCATCGTTCAAACGAATGAAAAAGGTTGCCAGCTTATTAAAAGTGGAAAATCAATAGAAACATTATTGCATTTCGGTATTTCTGTAAGACAGAGCTCATATCAGAAGAAAAACCAAAAAGCGGCAAGTTCAAAACCACTGAATAAATGACAATGACAACAGACAAACAACGAGGAAAAAGCGCGGGGAACGTTGAAACATCCGGTTGATTATTTTCGCTCTTACCTATTATTTATTTAATTTATTTTTTAAATTGGATCAGTTAAGTTTTAAATAATAGTTATATCATAATATTAGTGTGGAGGTATTTAATATTATTGTATAGTTCGTATTATAGAATTTTTTGTTGCCGAACTACAGCGTATGCGGCCCAGCCCGCTTCTTGTGATAACTTTGATATTATATAAGTATTGGGCGCTTGTACGCATCGTATCGAAAATAAGTAGTTTTTCTTTGTAAACGGTATTGTAGTTAATGCTTATAAATATGAATTAGACTTTGACATGAAACGCCTGGCTTAATATTAGAGCAAAAACGTAACTTGACCTCTTGTGTACAAGTTTTGTTGTACATGGTAACCACATGGCGCACAGGAGGGGGAGAGCATCGATGGATCGAGCGCGATGCACAGAGATCGACTAGGTACTTAGATTATTGACTTCGGCTCAATTAAATAAATGCTAGGTACGCCCTTGACTCGTGTCGCAGACCGTGTGCCTTGAATACTCGACGGATTTTATTCTTGTATCTGTTCGTTGGGTATATACGCGAGACTTGACCGCGGCTGACAAGAGTCACGTCTCTGCTTCCCTATAAAAATCCTAACTTGTAATGTTTAACATTGATAGAAACAGGTGAATAATAATAATAAATAATAAATTCTTCAGACTGGCACACCAATTCCCTAGTCCCAAACTAAGCTCATAAGCTTGTGCTATGGATACTAGGTGAACGGATAGACATACTTAAATACGTTTATAAACATCCATGACTCAAGTACAAATATCCATGTTCATCACACGAAATATTTGCCCCTAGCGGGATTCGAACCCGCGACCCTTGGTTTCGTGGCCAGGGTCTTTGACCACTCGACGAACGGGACAGTCAAATAAAAAAAGAAGACACTTCATTGTAGGATGGCTTTTAAATAAAAAATAAACATATATTTATAAAATGTAGATATATTTACACTATATTTTCAGAGAGCACCACAAAAATGTTTACAATTAATGAACTTAAACATAAAACAATTTATTTTATTAACTGATCGAAGTACAATTTTATACAATATTCGATTCGATGATTGCTAGATATATATTTTTAAAAGGAAAATGTTGTATTGTGAATGTTGATCGATATGTCACAGCTAACTGGTTAAAATCGTCCTTTCCTCAACCATACGCCGACTTTTCAAGATGAATCATTATATCATTATATTTAAACTATTTAATAACACGGCTGACTTAAAGCAGAGTATCATTGAATTAGTCTACAAAACAAGCTTGTTTCGTGTACAAGATGGCGACATCAGCTAGTGTTCTTTTCATTGCGAATAATTTTGTGGTGAACATCTAAATAAATTGCCGCTGTTATACCAAGGTAGGCACCAAACACAATGTGGTGTACCTACCTACAATAACAGAATTAGGGTAGACGAAATTACTATCTTTGGCTTCCAGAGTCGAACACTCTTGGACTTGTTCGACTCTACTACACAAAACTTTTTTAACAAATGTCACTAATATAATACAGTATACTTAAATTAGAACAATGACTTAATTATTTACATAATCTACTTACCTACATAATGTCCAATTGTATTAATTGAAGCAACAAAGCAGTCTTTAGAAGTATAACAATATCCCTAAGGCAAGAGGGGATCAGATTTAGAGAACGGGGAACAAATGGTCAAGGTCCAGCATAGGCGAGCGTAGGGTCTAATATAATATTAAAAATAATCAAATTTCAGTAATTTACCTAGAAAATAGAGCCAGGAGGCCTCATGACCCTCCCGCCTTCCCGACTGCGATCCGTGCCCTAGGAAGGTATTCAGTTCAGTCGAGTGCCGCAACAGGAAAATTTCCAACATCGACCCTTCGCGTATAGTTCCTGCATGCTC
>OX596210.1:14880752-14930765 GCA_951394215.1 Glyphodes perspectalis
GGTTCCCCTAGGTGCTGGTCGGCGTGCTGTTATCTAATCCCGCGACGTTTGTTGTTCAGGAATACTCTTTTAGGATTATCCGATCTTTGTTAACTAGGTAGATGGAGCTGATTTAAATCCTTACAATCTCTTAGGTAGTGAATAGGTAGTAATGAGGCTTTGTGAAAAATGAGAGAAATATAGCTAGCTGATGCGTCATCTCATATTAATTAGTTACAGCTTTAACAGCAGGACTTTACGATAGTTCTTTAGGTTTTGTTGTAAATTCGTATAGGCAGGTGATTAGATCTTCTGGTGTTTAGTAACTGATGTATTCCAAGTCAAGTATTCATTCTAGTCAAGTGAAAAGTGCAACCCGGAAAAGTGCATGTAATCGATAGGTTCCATTAGTAGGTAGCTTTCGGTGTTAACTTAGGGTGTTAGGTAAATAGGCGTGTCTCTGTCCCCAATACTCATTACCCTGTTTTCTAGTAGCAGTTCTTGCTCAAGAAAGAAAAGTAGAAGAAAAAATGGAAAGAAGATTTGGACATCTTCAGAAGAAAACCTGTAGGTTCCTTTCATATTTTTCAATTTTTACACTTAGTGATATTTTAATAACAATAGGTAGATTGGGAGCAAGAGTGGGAAGCTTGAAATGTGATCCTTCAGATATTAACGAAATATATGCAAAATCATGGGATGATTGGCAGTAAAGTGCGTTGGTACATTCTTGAGGACAAAGGTGTCCCCCATTTAACTTGATGCATTCCCACCACTTTATCTGTCAAACAACAACAAGAAATCAAAGTGTTGACATCATACCATAATGACAATACATTTCTACCACCATAGCGAATTTAATCATGTTTCACAAACATCTTGACGGGCTGTTCCATCTTGCCTGTCTACCTATTTTTATTGAAGTATCAATAATAATTACACACATGACCAAATCGATCATGATGCTAGGCACTCACATCATCGGCCTAAATCATTAAGTGATTTCGTTTGTGCAAACCGTTGCGACGGCCTTATGATGTAACAACACCAATTGGCTAACTACCCCTTGATATCCTTCGAATCTTTTAAATCAATATAAAAACTATGTTATTATGCGGTTTTGAGATAAAGTATAATTAATTACTTCGTATTATCATGCAAGACTGAAAATCTAATTCTAGTTAAAACAATTTCAATTGAACTAAGCTAAGCATACCTACTTATTTAAGATAAAACAACATTGATAATATACAAATATCGGAATTAAAAACACACACTCTTCAAAATTATATTAGAACATCATTTTAAATGAAATCGGTATTCTCTCTAACGAATCCTCTTCAAAATTTTAAAACACTCTACCGGCCAAGTCAGCGTCGAGTGGCTGCCCACTGTAAGATCTCATCGTAGCAATATTTGTAATATCTGTCGCATAATTTCGTGGCATAAATTTGACGGATATTGTGACAGGTTGGGTGGCAACGACTCGAGTGCTGCACTGGTCAGACCTCTGAGTACTGAAACACATGGAGACGACTTAATGTTCTATAGGAATAATCTGCTATACAAATATGATTAATATCGATATTGTATTTATAAACCTCTATCTATCTCTTTTTAACAAGTCTACAATACTGCACGTAAAAAGAGACAACAATATATTTGACTTAACTATTTTCGGTAACATCATCAAGTGACGTCATAGAAATACCTAGGTGAAGCCGGCTTACCATTTTGGTTTCTCGCTTTAAGTTGTCAATGTCAGTGGAATATGCGGTGTATTTTGCCAATATTGATAAAATTTGTGATTATAACATAATCTAACTTATAACATTCAAAAACATCGTCACAAATAAATTGTTCAGAGACTTGTAGTATGTTAGTAAGTAAAGTGGAATGACACTATACAAAGGCGCCATATTTGTTTCTCACTCAAATTGGGCTTCACTTTTTCGTAGTTATGCCATTTCCATTAGTTTCAGTACTCAGAGGGTCAGACCGCTGGGAGCAAGCGGCAGGCCGCTAGCGCGGAGCGCGGCAAATGCGCGTATCGCAGAACGAATCCGATCGCACATTCGCCGGCTCGCACTTGGCTCTAATCGATTGGTCCTCAGCATGAAATTAGAAACGATACCAACTTGCTAGTATGAAATTCAAGTGTTTAAAAGTGGACTCTTTGTTTTCAGGTGTTTTTGAAAAAAACATCTGTAAGTCAATTCATTTTAAAACTTTGAATTTGAAATGCTAGTAATTAATGTATGATTTGTTCGCACGGCAGTGTAAAGGAATGAGCTTCCTTTAATCGCTATGTTACACAATACACCTGGAGCATAGATTTAGCAGATCTATGGCCTTTTTGGAGATGATCTATAATACTTTTACAAAGATATGAGACCGTTAACACTTTGAACTATTTACTTCAATTACTTTATGCGCCTGAAGGTGTACTTATGTTTTGCTCAAGAAATTGCATACAAGTTGCGAGCAAAACATAGAAAATTATCTTTATACTATTAAATCAAAACATAGCGATGGTCACTGCCAAAATTTTGATATAAATGTTGTAATGACTGTTAGAACGTCTTTTACTTGTATTGCTAGCTCTTTCCACTTTTATTTCAATTATTTTGTACGGCTTTTGGTATCTTGTGTGTTAAAATTACTAGTGAGGATGCGAACAGTATAAATACTTTTTTTTATTTTCATGATTTGACGATTGATTGAGATTAATTTTAACGCATCGATGTCTTAGGTCTTGTCTTATTCTTGGGTTTGAGAATGCATTTTTTATTTTATTATGTATTTTTACAGTGGTTCCATGGTAGATTAGTGGGATGAACAGTACATTTTAACAAATTTTTGTAACTTGTGTTTTTAAATACAACCAAAGAATTTACCAATATTAATGCATCCAAAAGTTTTCTACTCTAGGAATTAAATAGGAGGCGTTTATGTTCAAACCGAATTTAAAAAACCACTAAATTTATCTTATGATTCACCGGAAATAAAATAGTTTTGCAATAACAAAAAAATATATATACTTATATCAATCAAAATCAAAAAATAATATAAAAATCAGCAAAATTCAGCTTCAAAATATTATCTTGTCTTTAAATTAAAATTTCTAAAAGGAAAGGCCGTTACGATTAAAAAAAAAACCAAAATTATTTATTTTACAAAACAGTACATACACAAATAGTTTCACAGAAAACAGTTACTTAAAATATATTCCTGTCTTGTTGCTGGTTTCCTGTAGGATTACTTGTGGCTTCCACACTAGACTTGGTCTGTCTGTATCTAAAAATGAAGTCATTTAAATCGATAGTGATTGTGAATTCTATGCACATAAAATATCAACGTATTTTCCTATTAGGTACATACATTCCATAAAACATATAGACGGCCATAACAATACAATACAATCACATTACTGAAATGTTTTATATAAATTTTATACCTCTTATATCCAAGTTTTTATGTTTTAACATAAAAATGTTATTTTGTCAATATTTCCTATGTACATAAATTGGTACATTTTCCCCAATTCAATGTCAATTTCAATATTAATCGTCATACATCACACGTTTCCATGGGGCTAACAAGGAAAAAGGTAAACATAATAATTTTAATCTAACCGAATGAATCGTGTAAATTGTAATTATTTTACTAATAATACATAAATAATGAATTGATGTATTAATATTATATCGATATATCTATAACATATGGCACGTATTCTAAAAACACCAAGTGATTTTGCTCAAAACTAGAAATGTCTTTTGATGTAATCTTTTTGTGAAACGTTTTATTCGTGTTAATACCTACCTGACATAGGATAATATATTGGCTCGTAACTTGTCGTTAAAACATTGAGTCTCGACTATCATTGTCATTTATTTTAATAAATAATAAATAAATAATATGATTGATGATTATGACATTATTAAAATAAAACTTAGCCTTATAAGATGAAAAATAAGCAATAAAAACAGTTATGTACACCAAAAAAAGAATACTAGTTATTATGCAATGATGAAATTTGACCATTACACTATAAATACGACGCAATAATTTCGTCATCAATAATACGAACATTATTTCACTCTGCGCTCATTCAGTAAACATCATTATGTAACTCGCTCCTGCCTATAACATAATTATTTATTACACAACACAAATTATTCCCGCTACGGAATACGTAGGTGCGTCGTAGACAATATTTTGTAGCAGAGGTCTACGCAGGGCGGAGTCGCTCGTGTCGTCTTCGTAGCAATCGTGAGAAAGTTTGCGTCGTAGCGAGGTCTACAAAAATCTACGACAAGTCGCATCTCGTAGCAGTTTTTGTGTTACGAAAGTGTTATTATCAAAGTACTCATGGTTTAGCTACCATATACTTGCATAATTATGCTTACTTAAAAGCCATTATGCATATTCACGGAGTTTATATTTCTGATCATTTTATATATTAATTTCATCTAAAAATCGTTAAACAACAAAAATAAACTAATTGCAATTAAAAAACAAATAACAAATGTGCAATACAATGTATAAACGTGAGTTTCTCTGATAGAACGTTGAATGGGTCGTACAATTCTTAGCGCTTTCGTAAGTGAATGGGCTGGACGCTACGAATAAAAAACATAGTAGGACGGCCACTTCATTGAAAAGGCTTTATGTAATGTCCATTAATAACCAATGAAAGGCCGATACGACAGCACATTCACAAGTAGGCCCAACGCACGCCCATCAGCCATTGTCTCACTTAACAAAGGTGTCGTTGCAACGCGTAATAATGCATTTTATTCCGGCGTGGGCGGCTTTCATGCACCCCGCGAACAATCCCTTTCACGGCAACGAGCGCTATCTCGACAGGCGTCGGCCGAGACAATGTCGGCCGCGCCGCGGAACACCCATTGTGCCGTGGCCGATAACGCGATGTGTGGACAACTTTGTTCGTGACGTCACGGGTTCCTTCCTGCCGTTCATCCTTTGACAGCGCTCAGCGCAACAATGATCTCGCGTTTTAAACGGGATGACGTCTCTTGTCGCGATGACAGTTCAGGCGGCAGTTGAAGTGCGTCTTTGTCTCTGACTGGCCTGTTGTTAAATGATAGCATGGTTCTTGTAACTAAGCTTATCATTTACTTTAATATGGTTCATACTCAATAAAGTATCAGGTTTCTTTTTTTCACGAGTTAGTGGTTGTTTTTGCTATTTATTTGGCTATCTCTCAGATAACAACTTAGCTATGTAGGAATAAGCTTGTAATTAGCCAGCAAATAGTGATGATAATAATATCATCACTATTTAGTTCGAGTTGAGTAAATAGAAAAAAGCCTGCACATTCAGATGTGTAATTAGTCTGACATATGGATTGCAATCCGGGCGGATCTGGTTAAGTTTCCAGCAATCCGGCCGGGTCCGACCGGATCTGGTCGGTCTGAAAATGATGCCGCATACGGCTTTCTGGATTGCAAGAAGGGATTGCAATTGCAGCAATAACGTTGTTAACCTTGCCAAAAACTCTTTGATCCAATCCCTAGTGTGTATAAGAGTTTCGCAAATTATATATATAATAATCAGATTAGCCCATTATTCAGGTTCCAAACGTATCCATAGTCCTAGCTGAAAGTTAAATCGCACCTGAAATAGAATATGTTTAAGGTACTTGGTAATTTTAGTAGTTGGCGTCAAGAAAAACGGAGTCTTATCCAACGATTCTATTAAAGTTGAACCGATACCGGAGTTTAATAGAAGCTAAAGCCGTTCTTAGTAAGTTGTACTTAGATAGTATTCGTAACTTGTAAGCCGTGGGAACCACGCGTGGGCGCCACGCACCCGCGTGTCCCGTATTTACCTTCCGCGCACAATGGCCACGCGGCACTCGGTTAAACAGGATAAAATGCCGTTATATGGAACATATTGTAATAATAGCTAAACGCTTTATCTGCAATGGGTATTTGTGTTGTTATATTTTTAGAAATCGGGCGGATAACGATTCATATATTGTAACGTGTAGACATATCTTGCCGTGTAACTGAAAACGAATGCAGATAGATGTTTATCACAGCCATTTTTTTCTTAAGATATGTGTAGTTCTATATTTGATATAGTTAAATGAAATTATTACTTTATTTCCGTTTATTATTGTAATAAATATGTTATAAAACATAAGTATACACTGAAACCTAATCTATAAAAAAAATCAGTCGATTTAAGAATTTTTTCGTGAAGTCGGTTAAAAATTCGACTCAAAATAATACAGTTGCATTATATCGTTTATCAAGCCGGACCATCGGTTAGCATTTAAATTTAACTTACTATAATAACATCTGCCGTCATTCTAAAAGCAGTTGCGACGAAATCCTTGGAAGTTGTCTTACTTACCCCTCAGGGGTAGTATGACTTACTATTATAGTTAGTGTAGCTAGCTAGCTATCTTTTAGCGTATGTGAGTCAATAAGTTATATATTATATTATGGGTCAACATTTATTTGTAACATAACACATTTATTTGTAAGTTGCCTAGAATAAATAATGATTTACTATGTATTATTAGTGGGGGCAGTTATGCACTGCATATATTTCAGGCTTAACGCCATTGTAAAAACTTTGCAGGAAACGGAAACTTGACCAGCCGCTTATTAGATTGAATTAATTCACTTTAAAACCTTAAAGTTGTTCAAAACATTGCATTCCAAATATTATAATCTCACATCCATCGTCTAGTGCTAATAATCTACGGAAGACCACCTTGAATATGACAGTGCTCAGAATAATTGAATAATTGCGGCTATACTCCATAAAATTTAAAGCCCGACGATAATATGAACATTCGTATTAAATAATAACATAAGCACAGAGGCTCGATAACACGGTTACATGCACCGATGGTACTGATAGCATCAAATCGTTTAGCGCATAGTTTGTATCATTCAACCTGTTTAAGACTCACTATAGGACTTGCTTTCAGCTTTGTCCTGCTGCTATTGGCTCGTCAGATTAGGATTTATAATGCACATGTCTCACTTTATTCCATTCTTGAAAATACCTTACCATAATGTCCATCTCGTCTATTACTTAAGTAGGTACACATGAGCTTGTAAAAACATTAGCATGAATGGCATGAATCCTTGCAGTACTTTTTGCGTGAAAGAGTAACGAACATCCACACATCCATCCATCCATCCATTGGTACAAACTTTCGTGTTTGTAATATTAGTAAGAGTCGTTAATACTTACTTAAGTACTAATATGTTTCTTTTTTTAAATCGATATATACTTTCCTTGACCTGGGTCAAAAGCAAAACATTTGAAAAGGCACAAATTTTGTAATAGAACAAATTCTGTTTAGAAACAAAAATACCTAATTTCATTGCCTTCTTTTGGATATAATGACTTTTGTCTTAAAAAGAAAGAGCTGGTATAAATAAATAACATTCGAACGTGATGTTTGAACAAAAATATGTGTTAAGTAAAGCAAATATATTTCTAAATGATAGGTAAGTAGGTACTATCATATTGAAATGAAAAAAAAATTACCACAAACAAAATATTTTACTTCCACCATTAATTTATTCTATTTCCGTTCCATGATTGCCCGTTCTAAAAATAGAACTCCTTGCACTTGTGAAAAAGCAAGAGGTGTTGTAAGCCGCTAGCTGCCATCCGGGGCTACGCCCGGCGCGTATGTAGGCCAACAGTGACGTCATCGTGGTGACCCAGTTCCTTTGCCATTGAGAGACGCGCGTCAATGGTGCCCCCCCCCCGGCGCACCGCGATGCAATCCCCCCGCTTTTCGATACCCCCCTCGAGGGCGTGTCAAAATTCGCTGGACGAAAATTTGCTCGAAACATTGCTTTTGTTTGGGAAAATTAGCTAAAAATTTCCAATTAATCACTAAAGTACTAGATATTGATCGGTATGTATGTTAAATTAATCATGGCAGGCAGCAGTTCACATAATGTAATCTAACATTCTAGTCGCCATATGGGTGAAATGCTATAATTCTCAACTGGCCATCTAAACCTGCATTCACCTCAAAAACTTCGCTCGTCGGAGTGTGCTTTGTTTGCCAAAGTTCGCTTCAATCAGAGTAAGTGATCCCGCGAATGCTACAGGTGGGGCCAGAACGTGCCAAAAGTCACGTAGGCAAATGTCCCCATATCCTTGTGGCGGCACGGCCTCGCCTTTGGAAGGTCCATTCATCATGTGGCCACCGGATTCGTTGTGTATTTCCGGAGCGGCAACCTTGAAAGCTCCAAGGCTGCAAGCGTCCTGTTATGCGATTGGTTCGTTTCTTTCGCGCTTATTTTGGGTGCGTACAGTTTGTTGGTTTTGCGCTAATCGGGTTTTCTTGAGGGTAAACTTTATGCGTAACACTGCGCTAGCACATTTCATTTCGCCTAATGTGTCAATTCTTCAAAATATATTAGTAGATATATTTATTAGGCGACGCGCTAGCCACTTGTCACTACTTTTCCACAATTTTCAAGATAACCCAAATTAATAAGTTTTTTGTCTAAATAAATTTAAGGAGCTGATTGGCACTTAGACTCTGCCTACCCGCAGGATTGCCGCGTTAAGTAGGCATTACTATAGTGCACTGCGCAGAACCGAAGAATTTTGAAAATACCACGCCATACATTTTGCTTCTCATGGGGCAAGGTCAAAGATTTTAGTCGCTATCGACGTCTTAAAATCTCTTTAAGCTAAAATAACGTAAATACATAATCAATATGCAATTATTTCTTACTAGAAAGTCTTCATTCCAAAAGATATATATTTTCCATAGAACTCCCGATAGACATTGCAACCAAGCTTCTCACAGTTAAAGTATAACTCTAAACGTAGAGCTTCCTGCTTTGTTAAGCATCCGGATAAAGAATTTTGAATGTGGTGGGCCGGTTAGACGGTGTTGTATAAACAAAAAAAAAACAAATTATTCAATTTACCTTCGATGATCTTGATTTTATATGATTTACGACAAAAATGAGACCAGATTTAATACAAAAGCTTTTTGTATCATTCGTAGTACAAAGCGAAGCCGTTGATGATTGCGAGCGCCTCGCTTTTCTTACGGCTAAATGGCTTGTTCTATTCAGTTGTTTGGCTTTAAAACCTGGCACCCTTCGCGTACCTACGACACAAAAGTCTCAGCGGAGCTAGTTCCTTGCTTAATAATTGATTGCAAGTCGGGTGAAGTTCCATCCACATCGCTTTGTCTACTTTAGCAACTGTTGTCTTTAGGGTTGACCCTACAATAGAGCCAACCGTACTTTAAAATACAGTTTATATTATATCATCTTCTCTGTGAATGAGTACTTTAGAATCTGCAATGCCTATAACACCAAAAAAGTGCGTCGAAATTATCTCTACTTATATGTAGTTCTGACGGTTGGTAATCATTAGTACTTACGAGATAGAATAATCTGCTATTCAAAGCCAGTAATCTACTGATCTGTACTTTGTTTTAGAATATAATTAAAATACTTTTGTTTTAGAATATAATTTAGAATTAAATAGTTTTTTGCCAAAAACTATGTTACAAAGTGGTGTCGACATACAAGTAACACAAGTTTCAACAGTTATAATTTAAAAGCCATTTTAGACCTAACATTTTAGTATATGTTATAAGAGACGTTTTTTGCCCACCATCTCTTGCGCTCAAATTTAACATTTAATATTTGCTTTGTTCTAACGAAATGAAAAATAACAACTACTATATTTATCCCAAACAAAGGCGGCAACCCTATCAGCGTTGCGCCCATTGTCGCGAGAGGCCCAGCACAAAGACACGGTGTAATGAGCTCGCGAGCCCGGGGTGCGGTGGGGAGACTGCGCATCTTGAGCTCACACGCTGCGCTCCATTGCATACTTAGAGCTGCATACTAGTTGCTGCGTGTGATATCGTCTGTGTTTTCTGGATTACTCCAAAACGGTGTACTAACCCGGAAGTACGTCCCTGGAACACAAAAATAGGATACGCTTAAATTTTAGTCAGGAATCTATGTGACAACTTTAACTAATATCTGATCTTGTCTATGAGCGGTTTCAACTCCCTTTGTCGCTTTTCTTAGACTGCAAGCTCATTAACATTGATTCAATTAGGGTTTGTTGAATTAAAACATCCAAAAGATGGCGTAACTGTGACCTACAGTCTTGTCACCTTTCTCATTGGTAAGTTTTCAGAACAAACTGACATACGTATCACAATATGAAGGGTCCTGTCAACAATGAGCCAATAGTGACAGTGATAAGACCACGAAACTCCCTCGTGCCACCTGGCGATTTTGGTTTATAAAAACCCTCATTACGAATAGTACATATTTTCATGCCATGCATTTTCCAAAGGAGTAGGTAAAGTCTAAGTCGAAGTAGACTCCTCTACCCAATTTAGCTAAAAATAAAATTAAGTTCGATTAGATAAAAAATTGCTCGGCTCGTCGCCTATACAATCACAATCCAATGATAATAAAACTATTTGTATTATTAACACCCAAATCAAAGTAGGAAATAGTGCTCATGTTAAATATTTCCAAGCATCTGCAAGTATAATTGTCAGACAAAGTGGAGATGCAACAGTTAGCGTGAGTCGCGCGCAGCCGGCCCCGCCGGCAATCAATTACTCGCGTTCACTGCTCGGCCAACTTCCTTCATGAGAAATGTTCATTACCTTTCTGTTGCAACGCAAAAGGTTTTGCTTAAACTTCGGTAGTTCGTCTATGTACAGAACGATATGTTTATTTTTTGAATAAGTATATTCTTTATGACATCCTGCCTTTTTCCCACCTACCTAAGGGCAAAGATTTTATTTTAGGTATATTGATTGTACTTATCTCCTCACTTTCTGCTAAAATGATATTCCTAATGTTACACACCTTCATGCTCCCGTGTTAGTCTGGGACTAAAATGGTGTACTAACTATGGTCCTTACCTAGCAGGTCGTAGTCGTAGCATGTCATTCATCTAACTAACTAACTAACTAAACTTCACGCCACTTCCCTAGCGGGGTAGGCAGAGAGAACCGAACGCCATATGGCACGATCCTTACACACCTCACTCGCCTCTTCCCAAGCAAATTAATTTTTAACTAAAAGGTGGATAGGGCAACTTGCTGTTTCTTAAACTGTTTTGTAATATCAATTCCGTAAAAGAATTGTATCGCATCGTAGTATGTTGTAAAACCTCATTGATTTTGAATTATATTGAGTACGATTTTAAATTTTACAATAACTGCATAATATTTAGTCAGTTGACTATACGAACTAGTGACGTCATAAGCTGACAACCTCATACAAAATCTATTAAGTGATTGCGTTTTGACAGCTTTTAAAAAGAATCTTAATTTACTTGCCAGTGAACATCTGGGGACGTTCACTGGCAAGCAAGCTTCTACAAACATAAGTAAATCCAGGGCCGGATCTACCATATGGCTTTTTGGGCTTCAGGCCAGGGCCCCGTGGATTCAAGGGGGCCCCAGCTAAGTCAAGTCAAAGTCAAAAATAGACGATAATGCGAAAAAATCCATAATTTTATTAAATTAAACACAGATCATACAGTTTGCAGCCCTGCGAATCCTGCGATTAATCAAACCTATTCAATTCATTTACCTAATTCAAGTCTACGTGTTATACTTTGAGTAATTAGGTGGGCCCCTAAGTAGTATTAGCCCAGAGCCCCCTAAACTCACGATCCGGCCCTGAGTAAATCTAAAATACCTATACAGACGCAACAGTTGCCGCAAGTTCGCGCAGGGCGGCAACTTCGCCAAGCCAGTCAATTATTTCGCGGCGGCTTCTTAGCGGTGCAGCGAGCGGGCTCATTATTATTCATACAGCTCCGACGCACCATAAGATTTTACATTTCTATTCTGTTTGAGCAATGATTAATTATTTCAAAGAGGGTCTGAACAGGCTGCTTTGTGCACTTCGTATCATACCTTATTAAACTACTAACTTCTCAATTATAATCCTACTAATATTAATTATAAACGCGAAAGTTTGTATGTATGGATGGATATGTGGATGTTTGTTAC
This sequence comes from Glyphodes perspectalis, assembly GCA_951394215.1. Taxonomy (NCBI): domain Eukaryota; kingdom Metazoa; phylum Arthropoda; class Insecta; order Lepidoptera; family Crambidae; genus Glyphodes; species Glyphodes perspectalis. The sequence continues at coordinate 14,892,769 of OX596210.1, forward strand.
TCTTTTACGCAAATATTACTAAATTGATTTTAATATTTAAAATAATGTCGCTCATACACCAGAATAACAAATAGGCTATGTTTTATCGATGCGAGCGAAGCCGAAGAGTGATAACTCCGTCCTATATTCGCATACAACGGAACCCTCTACTTAAAGCTGCCTAAATTCACATTCTCAAAAATCTCCTCTGTACATACCTATAAGTACATACATATCTACCTACTTGTTCAATAGATCTTTTATCTCTTACTCTCCTCTCTTATGCAACTACCCTCGTTATTGTGTTACGTCGTAAGTAGCCGGGCGTGTCGCTCCCGAGAGACGTGTGGTGCATGAGTATATTACGCATGCAGCCCGCCCCTTGCGCTAATGACGCGGGTGCATTCGCATGTAGAGGGGATTTGTAGCGCGAGCTTGCGACTGAAATGAAATGAAAATGTACAGCCTTTAAATAAAAAAACTTAGGCAATGTTAACATAGTTTGAATGATCCTGATCATAAAGTAAATTATAGGACTGTTCATATTCAGCTTATTATTAAAAATTTTGCATTTACAGAAAATTACCTCTGGGAATGCATGAAAACTAATTTTAACTGACTGGCCCGTTGGTCGAGTGGTCGGAGACCCCGGCCACGAAACCGAGGGTCACGTGTTCGAATCCCGCTAGGGGCAAATGTTTCGTGTGATAAACATGGACATTTGTACTCGAGTCATGGATGGTTATAAACGTATTAAAGTACATATATCTATCTGTTCACCTACTATCCATAGCTGCGAATCCTGCGATTAATCAAACCTATTCAATTCATTTAATTCACGTCTACGTCTTATACTTTGAGTAATTAGGTGGGCCCCTAAGTAGTATTAGCCCTGGGCCCCCTAAACTCACGGTCCGGCCCTGTCCACGGCGACAAGCACCTCAATACTTTCACGCCTCCACACTGGTCACCATAAAGTAATTCGCAATAAATCCTCTATGGCATTACATTAAAATTTGGCAATGGCGCGTATGTGGGTCAAACACGGCACTCATAATAGCTCTATTTATACCAAGTAAACTAAAATAACGCTAGTATGTATTCCTGTACCGTCCGACGGAAATAAACGCACTTACAACATTTACAATGGAGTTAACATTGCGCTGTGACCTATTTAAATATCGGGTACCCCGCCGTAAGTCGCGTACGTCAAATCGCGATCGGTTAAAAATAACATTTTGTTTTTGTATAGTTTTCTAAAATAAGGGCGAGTGCGTGGCGGCTGCCGCGTCTCGCGACTGTACATTGAGCCGATACAATTGCAGTAAATCTGACACTTTGACTGCCGCCGATGAAATATGGGAACACCAGCTGTCTCGGCACACTTCGTGACGCCCCTTTTTTAGATTTTCCGTTTATCATTTTCGTCGCAATGTTTCCATATTTTCTTACCGTACAAACCTTCCCTGGAAGATGACAAATATTTTAAAACCAAAATCAGCCAAATCGATCCAGCCGTTCTTGAGTTTTAGCGAGACTAACGAACAGCAATTCATTTTTATATATAAGAAAGAAGATGTGTGTACCTATACTAAACTATAGTACTTACCTCAAAATATCTAGCTTCATAGTGATGCCGGTTGTACATGTGTCAACATTTATCACCAGCGACAGTACTCTTATTGACAAGGCACTTTATCGTAGAAAAATAATTGTTGCAACATATCTATATTTGGTAGAATATTTGTAACAACTTCCACTACAAATGTCTAACATTTATGTTAAATTTTTTATACTAGCATCATATTGTAACTAGACTCATTTGGTGTTACAAAAATGTATTCCCAACACTTCTTTAATTGTTGCAAATTAATATAATAGAGATTATATCCAAGAGTTAATAAATTTCATCTTATATGGTACCTACTTTAATAAATTCATGACCAATGGTGAAATTGGAATATTCTAAAATTAATTGGAATCATATTTTAAGAAGTTTTCATTGAAATATCCAACAAAGGGGAGGAAAAGATCAAAGTATTAAAGAGACTAAGCGTTATAGTGACAAGATCGCGGACCGCGTCGCGCGAACTGTGTCGCCCGTGACGTCACCACGGGAGCCCGTGCTCGCCCGGATTACTTGCAACTGCAGAATCAGGGGTTAATAATATAGACCTTTTAATAGAGGCGCATTTGAGACTTTTTAAAGCATTGAATAGTCCCAAAATGTCTTGATGTAGCGTTCTGTTTAGCACAAAATCCATGATTTCAAAACCCTTGTTCCCAAAGTGTTCACGACACAAACATAGCATGCTGTAAAAATTGTAATCTTACACATTTTATGGTGAAACTCAATAAAAGTAGAGTACTTCGCATGCAATCAAAAAGCACATTGAAATATAATCATTAAGAGTACCTATAAAGAAAATTAGGAAGCATTACAGACAAACATACATATAGACATGCAGACAAACATATTGTGAAAAGCATGAATACTAAAATTAGTAGGTACAAAAATCGTTGTGACATCAATATTTCATAAAGAGTCCAATCGAATGATGTGACTTCTTTATCGGCTAAGATGCGCTGTGACATACCCGGTAGCGGGCACGGGGTGCATGACCGGGTCGCGCGAACTGTGTCGCCCGTGACGTCAGCGTCGGGCATGCGCTCCGCCCGCTTCGGGAGAGGTTGCAACTGCATTACTAACTACCAGGCATTTACAATTTCAGGCTTAATGCATAGTTTAGTTACGAATGCATAGTTTATTAATATATTGTACCTACACTACATAATTCTTAGTCACCCTTTTCGCGCATTTGTATACTCAGAGGACACTTTACACCTAAATCTATATCTACATAATATGGTATTCTTAGGAAAATCCCATAACACAGGGTCGTATTTTTTCTAATATTCAAACTGATAGATCAATATTGGATACGATATATTATATTTATATTTATTAGATAGATGAAGATGACAGTAACAATCTCCTTCTAATATAGGATAGCATAACCCCATCACAAAAAAAACTCAACATCTTCAATAAAATCTTCAATTTGTGGAACTCTCTGTCCACCTAAGTACATTACATATTTAATTAGTATTAAGTAATGTACACTATAGATTATAATATAGAGCAGAAGAGCATACATAGTATACAAAATGCTAATATTTAAGTATTGATTTGATTTTAAAAAGATTAACTACTTTTTATGTAATCAAGGCAAAGATGGCTAGAGACAGTACGCTCTATGAACTGTGACTTTTCCCCGAGCGTTATTGTGACAAGATGCCTTGTGACAGACGCCGTGACAGGCACCGGGTGCGTGACCGGGTCGCGCGAACTGTGTCGCCCGTGACGTCAGCGGCCGGGCATGCGCTCAGAGCGAAGCCGGGTTGCAACCTGCACACGATGTGAATGAAGTTTCGCCGCTCATTACAGTGGCATTAAAACAGTCGCAGTTTAATAGTCCTACCTAAGTTACTAATATTATAATTCCCAGCTATAAAATAGTAAGTCTGTCAGTCTGTTATGTCTTCACGCCTACACTACGTAACATATGGTACACCAAAATTTTGAACCCCGTGGGGACATAGGCTTCATTTAATCCTAGGAAGTATATAGTTACTGAATACTATGATCTTAAGTACCGGCAAAAGAACTAAATAAAGAGTGCTACTATCTATTTAGTCGCTTTTTATGTCTTATTGTCATACAAATTGACAATGACTGGTTTCATTAATTACTTATTAACCAGACACAAATAAAATGCCGTTCATATCTGGTAGGTGTAACATTGCGTAGCAAGGTCCCCGTAGCGTGCTACGAATTTGTTAGCACCGCTATGCTACGATGATCGTAGCAATTCCGTTAGACTATCGGCTTTTCACCGACTTCTCTATGCTTTGAACAGCGCATTGAGCGATGCAACTGGCTTATTCTGACGGTAGCGCTTCCATGCCAATAAACTAACTAACTAAATTGGCACAGTGACACAAATGAGTCTAGGCTTCCGATAATAAGAGCCTCTATCTAAGTCTGTTCTGCGTTAAGAGACCATGCCAATAAAAATTATACAATATCTAATGCTTTTTTTAGCATATTGCTCATTACCCTATTACAGCATAATTCTGAGCAAGGTTTTGCTCATCCATTGAGCTACAAAACCAATTACGTTACGAAGAGATGTTATCGGAAGTTCTAAATAGCAGTGACTAGATACTAGCGTCGCTGTAACTAATATCGGGTGACCGGGTCGCTCCAGCGCACGAATTGTGTCACCCGTGACGTCAGTGCCCCGGGCATGCGCCCCGGTCTGGAGAAATGTTTAGTATTGTGAAGCTGTGAGTTGCATATGTGCATAAAGCAAATGCGTTGGGTGTTATTACTAAGCCTTGTCCTTGTTTTTACGTCTATTTTGTAAAGTGGAAAAAATATAAGTTAGAATTCGATATTTGACTTCCAAAGTTAATTAATAAACCGCAATTTGCTATTATGCGTTTGCAATGTCGCTTAAAATCTTTGCCCAAATCGTAAGTAAGCAGACTCTATCCACATCAATTGGAGGATGAGGATCAAAGCAAGAACAATCCCGTCTGACATTATTAACAAGAGTCCCTTCTTACTTTAAGATTTTTTTATACATAATATAGGTATAAAAACATGTTTATTAGGTACATACATGCATAGTATTAGGCATTGTAACATAAAAAGAGTACTTATTGCGAAATTCATTATTTCTGAGTTTTCAAGAGGGTTTGCATTTGACCGAAGTTGCTAGTACAGTTCAACGTCATCTCGCTAATCCTGCTTGAAGTGCGTAATTCTACATTTTAGCTATATGGTGTTGTGCAACAAAGCTATTAAGACATAACAATTATTAGTGACACAATACTTGTGACGGATGCGGTAACGGTCGTATCGGTGCGTGACCCGGTCGCTATAGCGCACGAACTGTGTCACCCGTGACGTCATAGCGCGCGCATGCGCACTCCGCGCCGTTAATAAGAGGAAGATCTGATTAATCTGGAAATAGCAATGAAAAGCTGCATTGACTTGGAAACCGGTCATGAGGGCTATTAAAATAGTAATTGCCCCTTACGATTTTGTATGCGCGAACATTAACATAGAACAGTAGGTTCCTATCCGACATCTATTATATTATTTGTACAGTTTAATATTCTAAGGCCTTATGTCATTTTTGTTAATGAGTAAATTAGGTCTCTAAACAAGTTATCACTTGAAGAAATATTATATTATCAGTTCGAGATTGTTAGCAAAGAACTCTACGCGTATAGCGCTTTGTTTAACATTGTGCAACAGTTTTAAAACGTCTAACAATAAGATTGATCTAGTGATCTCCAAATATTGCGAGATCCGGGTCTAAAGACAATACCTACGCCGGGAAAGGCTAGCACATCAAACGGACATCTGCTGCGAGTCGCGTAAACAGCAGCCGGCCTTAACTCGGCCTATGCGATGTTTACTAGTATTTACTAAATTGTTGAACGATAGTTCCGTTTCATGATCGTTATTAAACGATCATGAAAGCGTTCGCGTTCGAAAGCGATGCGCACTTTTGGCCGAAGGCGTGTTCCTTCCTTTGCAGTTTTCCTGTACTTACAGTTTCTCTGTTTGCGCTAAAACCTACTTACAAGATCACTTATTGGTACAATGTTCTTCGATAAATAATAATGGAACGTAGCCTGATATAATTTTATGAGTAGTGTGTGTTTTAGATCTTTGTATATTTTTAACAAACGACATATCATCATCATAAGCATCATTAATGATAAATGAAGATGGATCTTCATCATCTCTCTCTCTCTTTCTCCTAAAGGTTAAAAAAGTACTTCTCTAAAATACTTCACGAAAGCCTCATTATTGCAATATTCATTTTAAATACCAAATAGCTATTTTTCATTTAGTGACTAAAATGACCTGCTAGTGATGTAGTTTAGCTACAGAGGTAGCACTGTAACTGTGATGTGATGACAACTCGATTCGATAAAACAATGAAATGAACTCTGAGACCTTAATAACAATAAAAAAAACAGCCGCCTTTCTCGTGTCTGGCAACTTTGATAATTCCTCACCTTTTATGTAATATCAACCACCATCCGTTATAAACTAAGTACATAATAAATACCTTTTTACAAGAATTTATTTAACTTGTTAAAGTAGGTAGGTACTACTACAAGAATAGATGTTCTGTTTATAGGTCCTGAATTTTATGGCTTTTGCCGTAAACTAATTGACACTACCAATTAATTGCCATATTTTGTTTACGCGCTCTCGAAGTCTTAATTAATGATTTCGAAATTAAGCTTTTATACAACATATTGAACTTACGTTATGTATTAAATGCAATTTAAATCAGACTACACAAACAATTAAAATGACTAAAGTATTAATCTCTTACCGGTTTTGGAAAAAAACTTGGCGTAATAACTAAAATATCTCTTTAGCGCGTCGTTCGACCGTTCTACGCCGTCGATTAACCAAATTGAAGAGCGCAAGGTTTAGGCTATGTATTATTTATCGAACATCATTACTATATCTACAATAATATATAAGAAAAATTTTTACTAACACACTAATAATTCTAAGGACTCAAAAAAGTCTGAAATAAACTATTTTTATTATTATTATTTTTTTTTTTTATTAATGTTTGCATTATGGGGACATTTTTAGTGTTACTTAGCATTAAGTAAGAGTGGTGTAAACGCACAAACGCACCTAATCGTTGTTCGTACGTTGACCGCGGCACTCCACGCAGCCAATCTTATCGCTGATTCACGCGGGAACAGGTGCGGGGGCTGCTCTCCGATATTGAGCATGTGATCGCTTAGCTGTTCCACTGTTACGCGAGTTTCAAACGAGCGTTTGGGCATGCTTACGATATTACATCTACGAAATGGGTTTACCTACGCAGGGTCGGGCACGACACCACAGTGCAGAGGTGTCACAAAGCTACGATGACCGCTAAACATCAGATTTACTAGCCGTATGCTTGTTTGTCACCTTTAGTTAGAAGTACCAAGAAATTCTCCGAAAGAGCTCTCTTACATTAATGTCATTGAGTGTCAATACAAAGACGAATTTTCATGTTATAGCGACAGTGTTAGTGTAACTAGCGTGATAGACAAATTGTCTTTGTTTGATATGTTATGGTTATGGACAGATGTGATAATATTCATACAACATGATTTATACATCTTTAAAACCGTGGGTAATTCATTTTATCTACAAATAAAAAAAAAAATACTAAAAAAAATTTATCAGACTACATCACATACATTGATCTGACTCCGAGGTAAGTAGCTTAAGCACTTGTGTTACGGATATCAGAATCAACAGTGGTATTACAAATATATACTTCAATTTTGCATATTAACATCCAGACACAGAACAAACACAAGTATTCATCATACGAATATTGGTCCTGGGTGGGGATCGAACCCACTACTCTTGGCGCATGAGGCAGGGTCACTACAGAATGCGCCATTGAGCTTGTTGTCAAATAAACGGCATAAGCAGAAAAGCTTATATTATATTCTCCAGCTAGATGCTGGCTTTTATTTTTAAGCCCTTCTCGCGCCGGTCTGATACCTACACTGCAACTGCTTAGTGCATTTTTTGTAGCCTGCGGGTCGACTCTGGGCGTTCCGTAATTATGCCGCGGTGAGGAGCCCGCGAGCCTCCTAATGAGGCGACCGCCTCTCTAAGTACTCAGCTATAGTGCAGCTTATATTATGTGAGATGAATAGGTACCGCCATATCTGTTTACCTACATAAGTAAGGGAACACGCAATTATCAACATATAGAATTGCCGATGCCATGCTGTATATTTTAATTCTTTGCGCCGTTTTACATTCGTTAAAATATTAATTTAAAACTATGGTCCTATCTTCAAGGTATTATCTATTTACCAAAGATAGCGGAGGATGAAGTTTGGTTAAAAAATAACAGTAAGGCTAAGTAACAAAGGATTATCAACTGCGAATTTTGAGAATACTTGTGAGAGAAGCCGTTAATACCAATCTAATGTTTCGTATCAACGAAAACAGCATTAAGCAGCTAATTACACAAAGCGCGCGGTAAACAACGCAAATTCGTGTAGCGCGAAATATCAAGTGACACATCCTATTATTTATTGCCATAATACCGAACGGGCTAATCAAGGAGCAGTGCACGGCGCAGCTCCCGGCGGGACAGACCCACCTAACTCGAATTCGAATTTCGAACGGAGCGGGACGCGATTGGCCCGCGCCGGTGACGTCAATGCCGACCTCCCGCCGCGCCGCCCGCACCCCGCGCCCCCCGTCGAAGGCCGCGCCACTCGCCTCTGAAAAATAATCATTTTCGGACGGAACGGTTTTTATTTTTTTTCTGAGGCGAAGACACAGTTTCATTGTTCCTATGTGGGTCGCTGACAGTTACGCGCGCACATGGGCGGGTGGCACGTCATAGGGGCAGTCCTTGTAGCTTCGAGCCACGTAGCTTTCAATTTTATTTCGTACTAGCTTAACCGGCCACGCTTCGCTGGGGCTCAGGCCGATAACAATCTAGAAGGCCCGTAAGAGTTGACTGGTTTTGTTTTTATTCTATAACGCGAAAACTGCTCTACGTATTGTGCCAAAATGGATCCAATCAAATAGGAATGAAACATAATATTTCGCCAATATATATTTTTTTTAATTTAAAGGCAAAGGATAGAGATATAACATACATATACACATTATATAATTATTGTCAATTCTTACAATAATTGTAATTATTTTTTCATTTATGCTTTATGCAAATATTACTAATAAAAATCAAGCTTCACACTTATGAAATAAGAAGGCTATTTTTTCTACGTGTAATGATAAATAACGATCCATCCATAGACTAGTTGTAAATAACTTTTATTTTTATTAAATCGGCAAGGCGGCGTAGTACTTAGTCAATATAAAAAATAACTATATCATATCAAAAATTGAAACTTACTATAAGTGGCCCTACGTATCTACGTACATTTGCACGCACAAAGCATGTATCTATAAAGGATCATTTACGCCGCAAGTCTTGAACTTGGTAGCACGTGGTACCTACTAACATTGGGCGCGGGCAGATGTGATGTGACGGCATTACGCCGTGACTACATTAACGCAGAATAGCGAACATTATTACTACAGTCTCTTTCAATCTACGCTATCTTGACAGTGTAGTTGTAGCTTAAGATTTGAAGTACCTTTCTGATTTAGTTAAGAAACATAACAAACACAAACACAGCTAGCTATTATATCAACTTATTTTAACATTCACATAACTTGCAAACTATCAATGATTTTCTCGCAATCATAGTTTATGTGTAATCTCAGGAATGTAATCCCATTCTCAATCAAGATCTGCTTTAAATATAAAGCAGCTACCCTTCATATAGTAAACAAACCTTCGTAACCTTTGAACAGATCGTAGTTAGGTAGGGGACATATATATAGTAGTTTTACTGAATATTCATTTTCTTTTCACACTCGCTTTGCTTCAGTGTTATAACCAGACTCGCCAAATCCTGGATCTTGGTCTAACCGAACCCCAGGGACAAAGCGCTAGGAGGAGATGATGACAGAATGTTCATAAGTAGGTAGTGGTACATATTCAAATGTACTGACTGTATTTGTTAATAAGAAAGGGTACTCACGTTGGCTATTGATGAATTATAAATTCAACAAACTCACACACCAATCTCCCAGTTTTAAATTAAACATAAGTATTATACTTGTGCTGTTGATATTTGGTAACCGATAGGGTTTACAGGCAAGTCAATGAAGATTAAAAAAAAAATGAGGAGGGTGACAAGACCGTAAGTCACAATTACGCCATCTTTTGGATGTTTTAATTCAAAAAACCCTCATTGAGATACTTTTATAAAGCTGTCAAAACGCAATCACTTCATAGATTTTGTATAGGCTTGTCAGTTTATGACGTCACTAGTTCGTGTAGTCAACTGACTAAATATTAAGCAGTTTTTGTAAAATTTTAAATCATAGAATATCAATATAATTCAAAATCAATAAGGTTTTACAACATACTAGGATACCTACTTTCTTTTACGGAACTGATATTTCAAAATTAAATATAAATGGTGTCAACATCCTATTTAGTTAGCGACCTATTTTAGGTAGACTCATACGTGCGGTTGGCCCACCGATCCCATTATTGGGCAGCATATTAGATAGCATGCTTCGCGTCACGTTAGCAACCGCGCGGTGCAGCGCAGCCCGCTGCACGCGAGGACGCAACAAGTGACCGACATCGCACACGACATTGATACACTTGGCCAACTTTACGTTAACCCTTGAATGAAACGGAACCTTCTTTAGAGTTGCGTTCTTCAAAAGGAAAAACAAATGAAAAGTACAAACTTATAGCCTAAATGTTCTTTACTTCATTGTCTGTCTTGTTATCCGATTCGATGATTGCTTGAGGAGCCTTGCTTTCATCACCGTACAGAAGTTACATGACACTTTCTGTAACATTTCTTTATCTTTCTGGCATATCCTGTTCTTAGTTAGAGCGCGTCCGTTTGAATCATGATCTTGGATTTAGCAAGACTGGTTATTGAAGCGATTACGATTTACCATCCACCAGACCCAGCAAATGGTATCATGGTTATGTAACTATGATAGCATTTGCTTGCAGTATATGCAGGTTTTGTCTTGACATTTTCCCTATTGCGACACCAAATCTGTGTAACCATGCGTTTTGACAGTTTGTAAAAGCTATTAGAATTATTACTGTTGCAAACCATCCTATCATAAATAGAAGAATATCTTTCTGGTAGACTACTTGTGGCCATATACCCCAGCTCCTCGGAATGAAGATTGGCCCTTAATGCAGCACGTGGTGGTCGGGGACGCCCGCACCCGCGCCGCAGTATAAATAGCGCATTGTTTTGGGCTGTCCGTCACAGCGTCGCGTGCACATGCAGCTCACACCGACCATATGATCCGCGTTGACCATTTTGTAAGAGTTCTTTCTGTTCAGGCTCTAAAAAGGGCTTTTGTAGCTAAACGCTAAGCGGGCGACGGGCCAATATAGGTACTATTTTTTCTAGCTGAGTTAAGTTATCATGAAGAGAAAAATTGAGAAAATTACAAAATATACAAAAGATAAGGTCGTAATTTGGTGAAGAGACGAGATGCTTACATTTCAGAGTCTTCGCTAACTTGTGCCGAATGAACCTCGCTGATACGGCTCCGTGGTCATAATCAAAACCGACCCCAAGTGTAACTCCTTTAAAAAGCTATGTAGCTAGTCCTCAACTTTTCTATGTAGATATTCAATTGATCTAACTTCTGAGGCAGAAACCCTGATCCTCCTAATCCCCAGCTACTTCTGTAACGACCAGTATTAGACTTCCTGAATGCCTGAAAGTCATTACTTCTTCCCGATAGCCGCTAACTGTTCACAGCAACATATACTTGGCCAATCGCGCTTTAATCACGACTATCACATCGTCTGTCCAAATAAATCACTTGGGTGTAACAATCAACGCCTGGTTTAGATTGATGAGCGGTGCATGCGCCAATTAACAATGCAGCGGCCGTTAATGCGCGCGGCGTGCGCGTGCGCGCTCCGAGCGTAAGCCAATTGACTGAATGGAATACCTTTCAATTTAAATTAGATTTGGACAGTAATGTTTTTTCTAGCAGTGTCCCTTAGGCTATTTTATATTTGATACTAGCTGACGTTATCTATGTTTATTTTGCTTGTAAAGAATTTTCCAATTTTCCAGGCGACATTTTTTAGGAATAATATGTAGAAAAGAGTAGATTAACTGGACCCTTTCCGTCCTCAGGTTTTGCATTAATATGTAGTAAAGAATAACATTTTACCTAAGTATAAAACACGATCACTTCAATTTATAATTTAAATGCAGGTTGGGCTATTCCTTATAATAGGTATATTGTTATTCAATTTTCTTTATTCTTATAGAGTAAGTAGTTCTACATGAGGCTATCATATAACATTTTTAACCAACTCCGAAGGAAATGAGGAGCTTATTAAATTATCTACTTCCCATAACGAACCAAACAAAGGTTTCTAGGTTTCTAGCAACTAATTGTCCTTCTAGCATAACGGGTAACTTGGTAGTTATGGCCCTGCAATTCTACAGTACGTATTAAGTAGATATAATTTATCATACTAAAAGCTGCGTCAGGCGCGCGGCGCCCGCGCAGGGCGCGTGGGCGACAATTCACAATGAAGCGCCGCGAATAGCCGTACTCACCGCGCGAGTAAGGGCGCTATATTTAGCGACGCACGCGCAGCCACTTTGCCGCCTTATTTGATACCGCTCGTCTCCTTAATGGGTTATCGTGGGATATTTATTGGGATTATCGAATACATATTAGTATGTATGTACTAGTGAATCGCTTTATATTTTTAATTAATTCTACTTAAAGGAGCTAGGTTAGGATTTAAGGAAATAGGTTTTAGCTACCTACGAATAGTTACCTAAATTATTTAGACATATTTTTTAAAACCACTATTAAACACATTTGAATTTAAATAAATGTACTTACCGTAGAGCTTATATGGAAAGGATCATGAATGTTGAAGAGGCGAGTGAGGTGTGTAAGGATCGTGACATATGGCGTTCGGTTCTCTCTGCCTACCCCGCTAGGGAAGTGGCGTGAAGTTTAATTAGTTAGTTAGTTTTAAATGTACATACTTAAGAGATCGTTTAATACCAATTAAAGCAATATTTAATTAGACTTTTTGGTACAGGTTTTTTGAATTTAACTAACAAATGAGATAAAATTACTACTAAATTTTAAAAACTAAAAAGGAGTCAAACGAAATTGTTTTTTTTTCGTATTCCATCTTAACGACTATACTAATAATTTACATTACTATAACGATATTCATCACAAAACGTCCGTGCTCCCTGAAGAGTGTACCCGAAGTTAATTCTGAACTAGCCATACGCCGCGTAAACATTGAACTTCGATCACAACCGCGGACCGGAGCAGGGTTATTGCCCGCCCATTTGTTTACCTTGGCTGTAACGTTCGCGATTGGGCTTTGACTGAGAGGTTAACATCGAACGGCTTGTTTGGATTTCTTCACCGTTTTGATGTCGGAATCAGGCATATTGGACTTTACGAGTTCAGTTCTAATGTAGGTCCTACTGTGCTATAAAAGATGATGCTTTGATATGTAAAAAAGCACATGTCATTAACCATATAACTGATTGATAAGGAAAAACCTAAATAAGTACCTAAGTAGAGATAAATAGATAAAGAGCCTGGTGAAGATTGTACGAACACATATGTTAATGAAGATGACGATATGTTTAAAGTACATATAATGTCACGCCTTTTCCCCACGGGGTTAGGCTGAGATCACATACTTCCATTTGCTACGATCCTGACATACACCTTTTGCATCTTCCACATTCATAAGTCTTTTCATACATGTTCGTCGGTTAAGGTGCTCTTTACCTGACCTTTTGTTAACACTTTACAAATATATAGTAGGTATATGTAAGTTTATGTAAGTCCCGCGTTGGTCGGGGACTTATAAAGAACATGCCAACTGTGGTTCTTGCCTAGCATGTCGTAAAAGGCGGCTAATGTTAAATGGGGTTTTGAGTATGCGATTGTGTAGGCGACGAGCTAGCCACTTGCCACTACAATTTTTCCATCTAACCCAGCCCATTGTCCCATGTTGGTCTGGGACTTAAAAATAATATACCAACTGTGGTTCTTGTCTAGCATGTCGGAAAAGACGACTAATGGTATATCGGGTTTTGGGTATGTGATTGTGTAGGCAAAAAGCTAGCCACTTGTGACTACTTTTTCACAATTTTCCATTTAACCCAGCCCAGTTTTATTTTTGACTGAATGTGGTTAAAGGGGCCCGCTGCACCTTTGACTCTGCCTACCCCTTCGGGATTATGGGCGTGATGTTATATACAAAGTAAAGTAGGTATACTTATAAGTTGAGGTTTTACATACATTTACAAAATCTAACATTAACAAATACTTAGTCGTGAATAGTCGTATTCAAAGCGTGTGGAAGTCTTTTCAAACTTCCATAAAATAATGGATGGTGGTACTTGAGCCTATGTTGCCTTGGAGCGACTTCTCCGTCTTGCAGTATTTAAAGTGTCAGACTGAGAGAAGCATAGACAAAGAGATACTGCATTATTTTTTTAGTAGCAGGCAAGGGAAGCTAGGAAGGTGGTGACGCGCGGGCTGTAGCGGCGACTATTCCCGCGCGGCCCCGCCCCGGGGCTATTTAAACACGCCGGTGTCAGTGTTGCCAGCCTGCATGCAACTAGGTTACGTTTTACGAGCATTTTGAGACCTTCTGGGCCTCTTTACGAGGGGTAATTAAACAGTGCCTTTAGAAATGCTAGTAGGATATGTTGATAGAACCTTCTGACTCTATTTTTACAGTGGCTAGCCACTCACTAGGTAATCCTGACATGAAAGTTTTAAAGTTGTTGAAGGTTATACGTTACAGAGTTTTTTCTACAATATGCGGTTTATATCGCTTTTTTAAGTGTAAGTATATCAAATAAGATATGCAGAATTAAAAAAATATATTTTGTACAAAGATAGTTGCTACTTTACTCTTAGGCTGAGCCTAACGTAACCCAAGACTATTTCTTCTGATATAAGATGCAGGAATTCAATAACTAAAAAAAAGCTTTCGGATGTACTACGACAACTATATAATGTTTTACATAGCGGCAACACTGAGTGACGTAGGCGGCTCTAACGCGTTTCCTTGATCCCCATCCGGCTGCCCTTCCGCGATAAAAAAAAACCGTCGATATTGACACGGCGGCAAAAATAACCAGCTTTGTTTTGAGATGCGCGTACGCTGCGATGATTTAATGCGCGCTCATATTCAGATCGGATCTTTTTTTAGCGGCTGAACTTTACTTAAGATTATCACGAGTTTTTAAATTGGTTGCTTTATGTACTTGTATCCTACTATCCTATTAATATTATAAACGCGAAAGTTTGTGAGGATGTATGGATGTTTGTTACTCTTTCACGCAAAAACTACTGAATAGATTTTGATGTAACTTTACAATAATATAGCTTATACACCTAAATAACATATAGGCTATTTTTATCGATGTACCACGCGGGCAAAGCCGCGGGCAGAAGCTATTCATCTATATAGCGTTATACACCGTACCTTGCCAAGGTTCGCTTGCAGGTAGTCTCGTGCGGGGTATCCACCTGACCTTCGTAAAGTTGAGATAAGGGAACCAGTCAAATAAGAACATGATTAGTGGTTACAGTTATTTGAATGTGCAGGACTCTTTTCTTTTACCAAAATTATATTAATTACTAGCTGTGCCCGTAGCCTAGCCTTCCTCGAAAAATTGGGTACTAACACTGAAAGAATTTTTCAAATCGGACCAGTAGTTCCTGAGATTAGCACGTTCAATCAAATAAACAAACAAACTCATCAGATTTATAATATTAGGAAAGTATAGATTATACGTAGGTTAAGTCTGCTCAGCACTTTGAACTTGCAAAGTTATATCATCCAACATTATACCTAATCCATATTAATTCACATTTTATGTGCCCAGGCACATAATTATTGAGTTAGGGACTTTTGTCAGTACTTCATATACAAATGCGGCTGAAAAATAATGGACCACTTTTAAAATCTAAACGTATTAATTTAGAAGATCGACTTAACTAGCCGATTGCCAAAAGAAATTACTCCTAACGGTTTTTTACGTTTTAACGTGAAAGACAAATAACATAATTTTTATATTTTCATTTTTATGTCAGTGGTTCAGTTTTTTGAGTGAAGTGGTCTTTGTGAGGTTGATCCTTCAAGTTATTTTCTGACTTATTTGATATTTCTCATAAATATAGGCCTATTTCACTAAAAATAGACAAAGAGTTGACGATTATGCTCCTTCGAACCGTTGAATTAACAATCTATGAATCCCCATTAATATAACTCGACAGCCCATCGCCCTATCAAACAAATTTGAACATATTCACAATTTTCTTAATTAGCTAAAACCTGATATGTTTAAGTAACTTCGTTTAAGCCTCTGCCTAGGACATTGAGGTAAAATGAAATAAAAATCGGTTCCGCAATTGTTCATGCCTTTTGTATCTGTCTAAGTTATAAAACCTACATATAAACATTATTTATATTATTTTATCAGAGCTACGTATGAAGTTAATACATCATGAGATAAACAAATTTTAGCTGTCATATAAGTACATTCGGTCAATTTCAATAATGGAATCGAACGAGTGATGAAATAGTAAAATTTTGCTTAATCTCTTATAAGCGACAGTGCACCATAAATCTATAGTGGTAGGTCCCAAAATCACATAATCGCTAATCACCGTGCATTCCGGTGATCTGTCTGGGCTAGCCGTAGCTCGCGACACGTAGCGGGCGCGAGGCGGCATGCGCGGCGCGCCCGTATCGATCGCGCTGAGATGACTTTCAGAGGAGTGCGCCGTGCGCCGCCGACCGCTCCGCCACAATGGAGCTGGCCACAGTGAACCTGCCCAATCAAAATAATACGCGTAACATAATCGCAGGGGGGTAATATTTCATAGCAAATATATTCCAATAGGCGCGGTAAAAGCAGCGTTAGCACTGAACGAATTTGCTATAAATTGTATATAAATTAAATAAATAAATAATAATATCGTTGTAGAATAAACAGATACATTTAGAAATATGAAACACTTTCAAAATTATTGCGATCATTCACGCAACGTTAGTATCCCATGTCTATTACACAATCTCCGTCATAGATTAAATATACGAAACCATCATACCATTACGTCCAAACTGGCATAAACAGGTGTATTCCAGTGTTGCTTTCTAGTAATTTTTATTACACTGTGTCTGAGCTCGGCGCGTTCCAAGTTCAAACATCTGGTACAACGAGATGCCTTTTGCGGCCAGTATTTGTGGCGATGGCGCTCTATGCAGGATCGATATTCAAATCCTCCTTCCACAATAAAAAAAAACTCATAAAAAATGTGTATGCGGTTAGTGACTACTTAATGTTTTGTTTTATTTCGCATTCTAAGTTAGATTTACTCGCTAATATCATTATTTTTCACAATATTATCTCTAATGAAACCAAAAGAATAATTAGGTAAATCAAGGATTCTCACAACAAGCTTTAGATGAATTATAGATACTGTATCCAATACGGTCTCAAAGCAACGCCAATCTTAGGGACATACAAACATGACGTACTTAAGTAATAACATAATTTAAAGTCATATAATTTCAATTAAATAGGTAACAAAACGTTATAGCATTTCTTTTGTCATGATAACTTATATAATTACGGGACATTTACACGTGTTTTTAAAGTATGGACTAATGTGTTCAAATTTTTATGTGAATGTGTATAATTTGCCATTCTCTCACGCCTGAGGCGTAGCATTTCGTAGCAAGGTCCCCGTAGAACGTAGCGGCTCATACTCCGAGTGCTACGACTACAGATGACGCAGCAGAGTAGAAGTCTAAATTTTACTAGTAGCTAGGGTTTATAGTATCGAAAGTTCCTTATGAGTGGATGTTTGTTACTCTTTTACGCAAAGCTATGGATTGTTTCAATGGGGAACATTTTCAGTAGTATAGGTTTAAACATAACTATAGATAAAATTTATAAAGATATAATGTAAATTGGCAAAATTTGGTAAATTGTATACGTATACAGTGGAAAATTACTAGGCACATCCAACTAATAGGTATTATAAACAAAAAAGTTGGTGAGTATGAATTGGTATGATTTTCCTTCAAATAAAATCTAGGTACCAAGCGAATTTTGACGAAACATTGCAGCATATTAGCATAGACACTAGAACAACACATATGGCAGACATAGTACTATTACAATACGAAATTTATTTCAATAGCGAATGATTCCAAAAAAAATATTTATACTTCTGTAGTAAAGTAAAAATCAGTTTGCGAACAGCCCTTGTTTTAACCACAAGCCAACGTTAATGGGGCTCCATCTTACTTCAATATTAGAAGCGCCGTGCACTTTTGAACTTTCAATGTTATTACTTTAGCATGATCCATTAAAAATTAATTCGTGTGGGCTGGGCCACCGTCGCGTAGGGATTACAAGTTCCGATACGCCATCGCGCCATGCCTGCGTCATGGCGGTACCACACGATATTATTTATTAATTACTCGTTAATAAAGTATATATTTGTTTAAAAGCTCACGTCTACGAAGTACCTCTACGCCTTATGTACTCACCTGCATGTCAATTTCAGAAATCTTGTTTCCACGTCAATATGTTTTGAAACTTAATAAATGCATTTTCTTGAATGTTTTTTATTCAAGCTTCTGATAAAATGTAGCTTGCGAGCAAGTGGTATATATAGTATTTGTGGTAACCAACTTTTTCTCACCATGTGGTTTCTCACTGAGTGGCTGTCCTGGCTCTAGATGGTATGTTGGCTTAAAAGTTTTGTAACAACCGCTCGGTGCTTTGTCCCAGCTATTTTTTTTTTTCAACTTGTGTACATGCCCTCTCTAGCAGACTTTTCAATTTGGTTCTCTCATCACATAGCCTGGGATAGATCTGGGAGGATTAAAAAATAGTTTTTCATATAAATAAGCTCCTACAGTTACTACAAAGGTCGCCTTAATCCATGTTTTTGAACATTTAAAATAATAAATATCAGACTACATCACATACATTGATCTGACTCTGAGGTAAGTAGCTTAAGCACTTGTGTTACGGATATCAGAATCAACAGTGGTATTACAAATAGATACTTAAATATTGGATATTAACACCCAGACACAGAACAAGCACAAGTATTCATCACACGAATATTTATCCTGGGTGGGGATCGAACGGAATGCGCCATCAAGCTTGTCAAATTTGGATTACAATAAAATGTTCCATGTTAGTCTGGGACTTAAAAATAATGTGTCAACTATGTTTCTTGCCTATCATGTCGTAAAAGGCGACTAATGGTATATGGGGTTTTGTGTATGTGATTGTGTAGGCGATGGGCTAGCCACTTATCACTACTCTTTCACAATTTTCCATCTTACTAAGCCCAGTTTTATTATTGTCTAAATGTGGTTAAAGGGGCCTGCTGCACCTTTGACTCTGCCTACCCCTTCGGGGAACAGTGGTGAGCAGTATTATAGGCGTGATGTTATGTGTGTATGTATGTAATTACAATACTACTTGGTGAGTATTGTCACTTAACGTATTTTTGCGGCATCGCCCAAGTCCCACGAATGATGTTTATATTGATGACCCATTGGAAACCTAAGACTACGGGGGCCCTCTCGATTGCGGGGGCCCTGGGCAAATGCCCAAAGTGCCCAGTGGGAATGAGCGGTCTGCACGAATGAACGAACACGTTGCGTTCACCGTTTCATTCATATATCCTCCGGTATTCAACACAATACTCATGTCGGCGCGAGGTTGTTCTAGTTGTCATCTCGAAGTGTTCGAAGGGGTATAATCGCTGACGTCACGCCCAGCGCGGCAGTCGCCAGCGCAGTTCCGTAGGCTCGCGTTAAATTTTACGCGAACGCGTACGTCATGTGAATGAGTTTGAGCACCTATCTAATTTTACTTCTCAGATTACCGTGACGCATCTCGCTCAACCGGTCAGAGATCGGGAATTTTCCTCAAAACTTGTTAAAACACTTTATTATATTCTAGGAATCACATTCGAACGCAAGCCTTCCGGTATTTTAATATAAACAAAACATATTGATGTATAAACACACCAATTTGGTCATCGCCATATCCGTGTCTTAAGTCTCGGCTGCATTTTACGATCTAAAGGAAACACTCCAAACTAGTGTTACTAAACTAAGTATATGATTTTATTATTAATTAATTCAGTAGACGCATCTTATATCTCAAATATATATAATATCAAATATACTAAAACTCACCCAAATTCGTGGTACCCAAATATGATTCAAAGAACAGTAGGTTCACAACACTAGCATAATATAATTCGTAGAAGTACTTAAAAAGAATACAGCGCGCAAATTTATAATAACATGTCTATTATATTAGAGAATTAAGATCCCCGTCATCAGTATAAATTATCAAACTTGCTTGGATATAAGAAGGTACATAATATCTACGTTTGCAATATGCTTCACTCCCAACAATAAAATATACACAAAACTTCGCAAGCATCATCTTCTTTAAATTATCTCTAGCTTCAGAGACACTTCTTCTCAGTTCTCCGTCACATACCTATAGTCCATCAGATAAAGTCATGTTCGATCGATATCAGAAAAACTTAAATAAAGGGGTCCCTCTGCTTCAGCCTCGCAGTCCAATCTAAACTACATGTTGCGTTCGAGTCTTTGAAAGAGCTCGAGAATTGTATTATTGTGAAAGAAGTCGTTTGTCTCGCCTCGTTGGTTTTTTTTTTCAGATTAAAATTGATTTTTTTTTTGTAGACAAACGTTTGACATCTAGGTAATCTACGCAACGGAGAATGGCCTTCTGTGCCCTGCTAAAACAGGCTAAAACTACCACTTTATAAAACTCAATATGAGCACTTCATGTGCTGTCCCCTGTTAACAAAATACTAACTGAGGAACTATATGATGGTGGCGTGATACCCAGTAGTGGCAATGCGATTGTTTTACCTACAATTCTAGACTGTCGTATTTAATTGATGTTGTTTATTCTGCTTTGTTCTTTTTTGACATGAATGTGTGTTTTAGTTAGCTCAGAGGTCTTTATTGTATAAGGGCTGTTTTACCTATTTTACCTATAGTTTTCGATCATAATGTTTTAGCAACATTTTGTATTTAATCGGGTAACAACAGTTGTAATATTGCATTACTTTTTACTGTGAGAGAGCGTCATATACTCACTCAAGACTAAGCTTTTTTATTTAAAGGTCATTTTATATTTATATTATATATGAACACAAAATATATAAAAGAGAAATGATGTAACTTTTTTTCAATAAATGTGCCATACTTGTTTTATTCAAGTCAGTTATTAAACGAAGGCACATATTTTTCGCCAATCGTGGACTTTGTCTCCAGGTGACCGAAGGCTATAGTGTGTATGCTTTGTTCTAACTAGGCGCTTACACTTTTATTTGCGAACAATGCAACGTGTGCCGTCTCTGATTGTTGACGTTTGTTTGCAGTTTGCAACTTCATAGTGCACGAGCGATGCGTGGGGCATGTGGTGACGCCGTGCTGCGGAGTGGCGCCGAGCCTCATCAAGGTAATATACCCATGAATAATATAATAAGGATGGTGCCGTATTGCGTTAGGTTCTTCCTGCATGCCTACCCCGCTAGGGAGGTGGCGTAAAGTTTAGTTAGTTAGTTAATACATACATATACAATACGTGTCGTCATGTGTCGACCATACAAAAGTGTAATTATTTAAATTAAAAATTAATATCTAAAATGAACCGTTATTTTTTAAGATGCATGGTGACAATCTTATTTAAAACTGTCTTTTTAACATTATTATAATATAATTTTATTAACCTACCTACATAATATTATAACGATGGCTAGTCAATATATATTTTTTTCTACTTTAATCCACAACAACACAAATTTAACCAGACAGTTTATTTTTTTAAACCTGCACATACACATTTGATGCATGACTTTTTTATTGAGGTGATGTAACGATAATGTGCCAAATAAAATGTATGAGGTTGTTGCAGAATCCAGTGGCTCACTGCTGGTCGGAGCCCGCACACCACAAGCGCAAGTTCTGCACGGTGTGCCGCAAGCGGCTTGATGAACAACCGGCCATACATTGCATGAGTGAGGGCGCTTCTATACTTATAGCGAAACGTATAATAATACAATTAATATTCTCCTACATAGGGCTTGCAATCCAGCACGTCTAGGGTTGCCAATTATACGGTTTTACACTAAATTATACTTTTTACTGTTAAACAAAACAAAATACTATTTTCTGCATCACATTATGTTTCAGTTATAAACGTGATGAGGCGTATGAAGTTTTTAAAAAAGATTAGAATTTAGTAAGCTGTGCGAGAAACTAAAAAAATATGTATTAAAAACAATAAATAAAAAAATACTGTTAATTTTTCTAAAATACTGTTTAGTATTCTTTTTAGACCTGAATATACTTTATTTCTTGTAAAAAAATTGGCAATCCTACACTACACGTGACGCTGGATTCAGCAGAGTTAAATTGTGCTGAAACCAATTGGGTCGCTTGAACCAGCATTTCAATCTCTAGTAAGGATTGAAATCCAACGGCATTGAAACAGCACATGTCGCGGGATCCTGCTCAGCTTAAATTGTGCTGGGCCCAGCTGGATCGCCGGACCCAACTTTGCAACCCCACTTCTATCCAACTTCGGTCATGGCGACCAATCTTAACGAGGATCAGCCAATTACGCCTCCTATATTATATAGCACAAATATCACCGCAAACATAGGTGCGCTGAATTCTCCCCGGGCATGATGGGTTGCCGTCTTACCGGACTATGAGAGTGAAGGAACAGCTTCATATTATACTCACTCAATGACGGTTAACAAGACAGATAATCACCGTCAAAGCGCACCTTCGAAATGTGTCGTGTTTAAATTCTTAAAAGGTGATTACGTATTTCAAATCAACCTCGATTGTTAGTACTGATAATTATTAAGGGCTAAAGGATTTTTGAGAGTTTAGGTATCTACTCAGACAACTTAAAATAACACAAACTAGTTCCACCTAGTTTTGAAATTACAAATTACAGGTTTACTTTTTTCGTGATTAAATGATTTATTTTATTTTCCCATAGATGACCTGCGGAATGTCGAGGTTACTCTAAGAATGCGCTAACTAAGCTATTGAGCTTTGAGCGAAGTTTATGCGTAGGACGCGCACGCGGAATGCGCTCAGTACTACAGACAACGGGACCTTTGATGCTACACAACTTTTAGTCTCTTTTAGATACTTACTTGGCAGCTTTAGTGTGTTTGTCACCCGTTTGCTAGATGGCGTAGTTTTAATTTGAGTACCTATGTGTTCAAGGCTCGTATTTTGGTATAAGTTGATATTATAATTTAGATATTGGGGTAATTTGAAAGAAATATTTTTTTAACCCTATCCCAATCAAGCCCCTATGGCAAACTTCTTTCATCTCTTAATTCTCTCTTCATTCTTAATTCTTTCTTGTCTTAAGTCAAATTGATAGTACTTAAGTAAAAATCGGCAACATATTTGGATAGGGAATAGAGATCTTTTTTTACCTTTGATCTGGGTACTTAGTGCCTTTATAAGAGCCGCCGAAGGACTATTGGCTTGGTTACAGCTTCCATCTAAGTGCTATTCGATGCGATATATGCTCAACGCCGATGAGCTGATTACAAAATAAAGATCCTTCATCTCACCCTATTATTGGTTTATTTTCACTCCGCAGTTAGATTCGGCTCACTGCAAATTTTGTGGCCGGGAATACTCTAGGATACGCGCCTTATAGCACCAGGATACAGCTCGTATATTTTGGCTATAGTACTGCTAGTGCCCCTCTCCCAACACCTGGCTTACTAACTACGTTCAAAACTTTGCAGTATGCGAGTACTATGTCCACGGAGAATGCGTGGACTTCGCGGCAGCGGATTGCAAGGAGAACGCGACCTACTGCGCTGGCAGCGAGCCGCGGCACGTGCACCACTGGCGCGAGGGGAACCTGCCAGCCAACAGCAAGTGCGCCGCCTGCCGCCGCGCCTGCTGCTCCGCCGAGTGCCTGACCGGATATCGCTGCGAGTGGTGTGGGAGTACCGTAAGTCCAAGACGTTGCCCCTCCGCACCGTTATTTAGTCACAGCCCACAGTAGACAATTATCTAGGGACCCTGCATCGGATAAGAGCGCTGCGCTCCTACGCAGACGGAGTATTCAGCGGTTAGAGAAAGAATATATGTAATAAAAAAACGAACATCTTTTAGCCACAACCCACAGTAGACAAGTGTCTTGCTTATGATGGGGAAGCCGCAGAAAATGTTCTTCTTTGTTAGGGAAACTTCAGTTATATATAAAAAAAGAGAGACGAAGTTAGAAAAAGATAAGAAGGTGCCTGTGTTATATATTATGTAGGGGCGACAGAGTTAATCCGGCCCTGTCCCCTCTACCTCATTGTCTGGTATATAGCGACCGTTAGAACCAAGGGAACCTATCAGGTATCGGCAGTCATCTTATGCGGTCTTACTGTCCCAGGTACTGCTGTTAATAGTGCGGCGGCACCAAAGTACATGCACTTGAATTAATGTACCCTCTAGGCAATGAAGTAGAAAAGGAGAAACTAAACAACATCAAATATAAATATCAAACATGTTCGGTCACCATGAGCTGAACTCACAATCGATTTCAAGCTTTGCAAGTACTGACAGATTGACTTTGGAGCTGAATAATAGCTATTATTGGAGATCGCTTATACATACAATTTAACATTTCGTGCGCAGTGCCACGCAGGATGTCGGGTTATGCTACCGGAGGAATGCAACTTCGGCATGCTGCAGCCAATCTTCCTGCCTCCATCGGCGGTCTCGATCCCGCGGACCGAGGTGCCGATGGAGGCCATCATCGGCGTGCACGTGCGCCCACCGCCCTCGCAGCGCGACTTCGGCTGCCGTAAGTGTCCGCCCCACAGAGCGCCGTCGCCCCCCGCAGCTTCGGCCGATGACATGTGCCTCGCAATTCGCGGTGCTTGTAGCCGCTTCTAGACTCACTACTTCACGGCCGTCCTGCTCCCGAATCGTCGCACTCGATAGCTCTCATCCTCTCCGTTTACCGATCCGTAGGTTTCGATTCTCTAGTCTCTCTGTTAGCTCTCGTAGCCGGTAGTCGGCGAGGCTAGGCGCGGTTCGGGAGCGGGGGGGCAGCGCGGCACACGTCGAGCGCGCGCGAGAGTGAGCGGTGTCTGTGGGCAGCGCGCGCGCGCCGCGGGTCGGGCGCGGGCTGGGCGCCGGCGCGGCTGGTGACGCTGGCGCGCCGCCTGCTGCCCGCCGCCTGCTCGCCGCACGGCGGCGCCTCGCCGCCCTACTCGCGAGGTAACCCCGCCCCGCCACCGGCATGATCCTCTGTGCTGCTCAGCTCAACTACCACCGCGCGTTCACTATGCGGCTCTAGATCTCACCTTAATACATGTCATTTGACACTTTATCGCAAATGGTTTGCAGTTGTGTCTTATAAAACATTGGAAGCGACATCGGTGGTTTCGACTGGATCAGTGGTTTAAAATCTAGTGGGGTCCTGCCTACTGCGCAAATGACGAATGAAACAACATCGATTTACAAATAAAAAATATATCTGTTGATTAAACCTATTTTGTAAACATAAAATTACCATGAAAGCAACCATATACTGGACCTATTTCGCCTAGTGAACACGCGGCTTCTCGCTCAAATTAAACTTTCTAAAATCTAATAGATGCTTTTGTATTAAATTAACACAAAATATATATAATAGAAAATAAATAAGATTGTATAAAACAAATCATACTAAAATAACTCACATAAAAGAAGACTTAGAACTCTAGTTATAACGAACTGTAGTTCTGCTGAGGCTAGCTCTCCGGCTTTCGCTGTACGCTTCATATACGACACACCTACCACGCACAGCCACTTGCTTCCACTCTTCAGTACAATAACAGTGTAAATAATATACGTAATTATATGTATATATCTATATAATATAAATACATGCAGCGAGTGTTATACAAGTCCCCGTCACCCAAAACTGTGCGTGCATGGCAAAGTACTCGCTTATATTTACTACTTATATCTCATTCATTATTGTATATATTGTATCATATTATATCATTAACACGACTCTCTGCACACCCATCACTGAACAATATACATAACTTTACTTCAGACACACTTTTCTTTCCAATTTGACACTTTTCAACCCTCTCATTTTCTTTTGTAAATATATTTTATGAAACTGCAAGATACTACGACAATAGTTGATGTAGGTATAACACGACTGATGAATAAAATAAATATTTAAATCGACGTCTATTCATAAGTGACTACTTGACCATTAAAATATTGTCTAACGAAGCAATGAAAATGACTTAAATTACTAAAACAAGTATCTTTATTAATAACATTAACATTTTTAAGCTATCGATCGTTTTATACCTCTTTCGTTGTCCTTATATTAGACGACATATCTTGTAATTTCATACATTGACTCGTAGTTTACATGTGCCTTTAATTTATTTAAGTTTAATTAGTTTATTACACAACTTATCTTTGTATGGCAGATATATATTATTTGAAAATGCCAATTAAGTTTTATCATATTAGTAATGATTTGATACTTTTGAATGGCAATTAAGAGATATTTTTACTAAATAATATCATCCACAGGCACATGTAAATCTCAATCAATGCCTTACCAACCCCTTCCACCCCCTCCCCTAACGACACCTGTGGCCGACGCCAGACGAATGCTCATGATGCAGCATTCCACCGGCTCAAGGTAACATACAGACAGAGCATTTCCACATATATGTATCGCCATAATAATACAGTATTATTTCTATAATGCGCTGATTGCATTCGAACAACTGGCAACTTTACTGACTTAAGATCTTTAATTATTCAGACTGAAATTAATCCCAAGTAAGATTTCTTCCGACTGAAAATTTGTTAGATAATTGATATAGACAATTTTCCGAAGCATTTTTTTTATTTAACCATTAATATAAATGGTACTTATAGATTTTATAGGAATGTTCTTCGAAGTATTGAAATTTGTATTGTAAGTGATCAAACACTTGAGGATACGTGAGTTTTGATACACTTATATAAAACTTGTATATTTTATTAGTAGTAGTATAATCCCGCGATGCAGTTGTGCAATGCAACCAGCGTATAACTATGTGTGCTGCAAGTTGAAACGCTGGCTTAACGTGACCATGTCTTAGAATGTCTCAACTGAAACCATACATTTTATTTGAGACATGTTAGTGTTTTATGTTAAAAAGGTATTCTGTTACCATGTGTGTTTTAGAACAAATTAAATATGTGTGTTTTAAGCTACTTAATGTGGGGACAATTAAAGGGGAGATTTGACGCTCTAAAAAGGCTGTTTTCTTTTTTAGGTTTTTTACAAATTGGCCTTTTAAAAGCATCACATCTTAAGTTCAAAATTTCACATTGTTTTTATTTTATTAAGTTCTTATCTGGGCGTGTTTCAATCAAAGTGATGAGCTTACAGAATCTGTAATTCGAAACATCAGATATAGGTAATTTTCTGGAAATATTTTGGAACTGGATCCTTGGATGAAAGCAAAATCGGTCGTTACAGATAAAACGACCGATATGAATATTTTGCTCTCACTGTAAATGTTTGTTACATACATAACATCACGCCCATAATCTCTGAAGGGGTAGGCAAAGTCAAAGGGGCAGCAGGCCCCTTTAACCACATTCAGCCAAAAATAAAACTGGGCTGGGTTTTGATGTTTGTTACTAATATGAAATATACTAAACGCCATCTACTGACAAACGAGGCGCTATGTGAAACTTGTTTAAGAACCAAGGACCAGCTGAATATCTAAGACGGGGGTAAAGACACTTGTGCCGGCGAGTAGGGCGTAGGGCGGGGGGGAGAATGTGAGCGACGGGTGGTGTTGCAGCGCGCAGCGTCAGCGAGGAGTTCAGCTCGGGCTGCGAGGGCCGCTCGGGCTCCGGCGGCGGCTCCACCGGCGCGCCCGCCGACCAGGACCACAAGCCTGACCACAAACAGCACAAAGACCGGACACCTGACGACAGGGAGGAAGGTAACCGTCAGCTGCACACCTTAAATGTCGCAAAATTATAAAATATCACGAACTAAAACCGCTTCTATTGACGTGTCATTTCTTCTAGAAGAGATGTTCCACTTTATCCCCTAATTTCACGATAAAATGACTATATCACTAAAATAATTGCTTAAAACGAAGATTAAGTTCTTTAACTTTAAATAATATTCCCACAACAGTCAGTTTGGAGACCCAAATTGTCAATAAGTTTAACAAGCGTAATAGCTCTATCATTCCTCTATCTATAGAGTTTATCTGCGACATGTGATAACAATATTATAATCTTCAGAAAGTCTATCTCTTTCGATGTATTTAAAATGGAAAAGCTGTATTCAACAAAATCATTATCCAAACCTTCCACCTTTAAAAAGCTTGACACGTGCTCCTCCCACAGAAGTAGTGAAGGTGTTCGACGGCGACGCGGCGTGGTCACGGCGCATCTACCGCTCGGTGGTGGTGGGGCGCAACTGGAGCGAGCGCGAGCTGGTGTCGGCGGCGCTGCGCACGTTCCACGTGGCGCGCGAGCCGGCGCTCTTCGAGCTGACGGACGCGCACTCCAGCGAGGAGGCGCCGCTGCGCGACCCCGTGCCGCTGCACCGCGTCACGCGGCTGCCTAACAAGCGGCCTGCGCTCTTCTTGCGCTTGAAGTGAGTCATACATTACTGCAAGAGAAAGAGCCTACCGCTGAGCATTACACCTACACATATCGGCATCTCCGGGAAATTTTCTTCTTCTTCTTTTGTCGGATATCGATCCCAATTTAGTGTTATGAGATATAAAAAAATCTTATAAAGTCGAGATCTAATAAAATTGTCAAGACTTAATTTAATTTGAATAGATCATGTTACATAAATTTTTAATGCATAAACAAACCAAAATATAAGACTAAAGTGAAATGAATTGTAAAGTCCCCCAAAGCCAAAATTAGATAGTATTTTGATTAAACCGACTCTTTTGTCTTGCAATTAACTGAATAATTAGCACCGGTAAATATTTTCTTCACACTTATTCTCAACGTAACTAACGCAGAGAACCGGAGACTGGGGGCGGCGAGGTGCGCGTATACCCAGGGCGGGTGGCAGGCGCGGGCGACACGTATGTGACCGTCACGTGCCGTGGGGACGACGCCGTCACCGACCTGATGGCCGCCGCGCTCGTGCGGTTCGGCCTGGACCCCTCCACCGCCGCCAACGACTACCGCTGCTCCGAGATCCTGCTTGACAGAGGCGGTGAGTGCTTCCAGCAGCATCGTCAGCCTATATTCGTCAAATGCTGGGCGTAACCTTCTAACGCACGCGACTAGCCCGATCTTTGGGTTTTTCATCCATGGTACTATTGAGGTTACTATTATGCGGCTATCATTTAAACAGTTCTCATTGTCTTATAAGCATTATATTTATTCCTAACCGATATCTCCATTAAGGTTATCACGTCAAAGCGACTGACAACGATCTTACTATCTCATACTACTTATCCCTTATTGTACAGGCGTTACAATACAATACCAAAAATAAATGATTTATCACCCAAATTGGTACCGTCAAGAAGGTTAAGAAGCATTGCAATTGAACGTTATTCCGCGACAATGCCAGAATTAAAGAGGTTACAAAGCATTGTAATACAGAATCAACACTAAACGTCATTGGTCTGTGGCACAGTGTCGGAGCGTGTGCTGGAAGAGGACGAGCGGCCGTGGCGCATCGTGGTGCGGCTGGCGCGCGAGTCGATCCGGCGCATGGAGCTAGCGCGCTTCTACCTGCAGCCCGAGCGCGACCCGCACGGGCCCACGCTGGCGCTATTCGTCGCCTCGCTGCCGCCAGGCCTTTCCGAGAGGAACTACGAGAACATCCTGGTCGAATTCCTCGGCGCTGGTGAGTGCGAATCCTCTCAAATTAGGGTTGGTGACAAAGGGGAGGTAGAACAGGTAAAATACTAAGAAGTCCCTGACGGAGAGGTTGTAATGTAATGTCTTGATTTATTTATTTATTATTTATTTATAGAAACAAGGAAGCTTGTGATGTTTCCCCTGTTTAAACAAATTCTATCGACCCAAAATTCTATTATGTTCTTCTCGATATCTTAAGGTTCTTATAAGCAATACCTGACTCTAGTTAGCTTGATGCTGTGACGAAATACTTTGCACCGTCCTCATCGTGTTAAATGTAATTGTTTGTATGGGAACAGAGAACAAGTTCACATCGATCGGGCCCATCTACTACGAGTACGGGTCAATGGTGATCACCTACGAGGACGCCAGCAAGGCGGTGCGCGCGCTCTACGCGCTCCGCGAGGCGAAATATGAAGATAAGCATTTATTAGGTAAGCACCAGCGCCGGCCACACCCACCAGAACCATGGTCAGCAGGGCCTAAATGAGCACAATGCCTCTATCTTGGTCTTGATGGTTTTTAGGCAAGTTAAATGGAAACGGGAGAAGAAAATGTACATGTTTCTTGATCGTAATAGTCTTTGTGTTACATCATATTCCCAGTTGAGATCAGTGTCGACCATGACCTTGGGTTTAGCTAGTCTGGTTATAACATTTTAAACGACTGCCTTCTGATCTCGCAAGCCTTAAATGGGGGTACCGGATCAATTTGATCAAGATGATGGCTTCATCGTGATCTCCATTACATTTGAATTTGAATGTGCAGGCTCGCAATGCCTAGCTAATGACATAAATACGTACTTCTTATACTTGTATACGTAAAAAAGGATGAAAGAGCGGATTTTAATGATAGGGGAAGCAGACAAATTGGTTAAATTGTTTATTGCAATATGTTTTACTACGTGTCTCATACATCCACAAATGGTACTTATACTCACTGTGCGTATCCAGTGATGCTGCTGCCCAGCATCGAACCGACGATGGTGCCCCAAAACGTGAAGCCGCTGCTGGTCTTCGTCAACGTCAAGTCCGGCGGCTGCCAGGGCCTGGAGCTGATCTCTTCTTTCAGGAAGCTCCTCAACCCTTACCAGGTCTTCGATCTTGAGAACGGAGGTCCACTACCGGGGTAAGTCACATACAAATCTAACTAGAAAGAACGTGAGTTTCACGACCAACATTGAAACTGTTTTCCTGATATTCTAATTTTCTGTATAAATTACATTTGAATTAATTCGTATATTCTAATTCCACTTATTTCAAAGGTTTTTTTTGACACTGATATAAATAAAATAGAAAACATTTCCATACGTAATACTCTTACAGACCCAACGCCTCGAACAGTCTATGTAAGAGTCCTTAAATCCATTCATCACCCCATATATTGTTGTTTACTTTAGGCCATTATTCAAAATGCATTATAATATATATAACCTTGTAACTTCAAAATTTAAATAAAATATACACTTATAAAGAGTCTTCATACAAAATAAATTTTCTGCTATGTGATCCTAACATTTTATTACTTGACAACCTCAGTTTTCTCCCATAAATTTTTCCTACATCGCGACTAGGTAAATAACAACTACTAAGCTGTCGTGTGGTCGGCAGGTTGTACGTGTTCCGGCACATCCCCAACTACAAGATCCTGGTGTGCGGCGGCGACGGCACCATCGGCTGGGTGCTGCAGTGCCTCGACAACGTCGGCCAGGACTCGCAGTGCTCCAACCCGCCCTGCGCCATCGTGCCGCTCGGCACTGGTATGTAACACTCACACTTCTTAGCCGTCGCCTTCCACTTCGTAGAAGTTTAGGCCAACCACACCGTTCCATGTGATTAACAAACGATATGGACAATTATCTTCTAATTATTTTGCGTTACGAAGTTTTATTGTAGCGAAACAATGTGTGCTGATCATTGAAATTGCCACATATTTAGATTCTTATCGTAATGTCAATCTTTATTTATCGTCGCCATTATAAAAACTACAAATAAATAGGTATTACTTTTCACTTCGGCAACACTTTCATCTTCAGGATGTATAAGAGTAAAACACAAAATATTTAGACTCAAAAAAAAAATATGCAATGACGAGAATTTAGGACTCTGTAGTTTGGAGTTTGCTACAAATGAACAGACTTCTGCATATTGTTCTCATTGATTTGAGAGCCATCCAAACTTGTGGATTTTAGATGGTATGGCATACAGCATTTTTTCAAAGATCCGTACTAATAGTAGGCACGTGTCACCAGGTAACGACTTGGCGCGCGTGCTCCGCTGGGGCTCGGGCTACACGGGCACGGAGGACCCGTTGTCGCTGCTGCGCGACGTGATCGACGCCGAGGAGATCCGCCTCGACCGCTGGACCGTGGTCTTCCACCCGGAGGACAAGCAGGACGAGCCGAAGGAGCAGATCTCCAAGCAGCTGCCAGGTCAGTGCGCCACCCGGGCCGTTTTAGATATTTTGCAACATGTGCTTCTATTGGCGTTCCTTATTTCCTACTGTAAAGGCTCTGGTACTGTTTGCAATAAGAAAAAATGTAAATATATTTCTAGTATCTATTATTTAACTGTTCAATAATTATAATCAAACAGAGTTGTTATTGTTACTAGGTTTGCTGATAAAGCATTTTATAACACTTACAGATCAGGTATCTAGTATTCAAGACGAAAGATTCTAAATTCAAAAATTGTCTGTTACACTTTTCTTATTTAACATGTAACAACTAGCAAAACCAACCACCAACAAAGTAAATCGTCTGATCGACAACAAAGTTGGTGCGCTAAGCTCATTCAGTGAAAGTAAAGCGAGCCGTCGTCACCCCGGAGTGGGGGCGTGGGCTCACGTAGCAGCGTGTGTGACAGGGTCGCAGAGCGAGGACAACTCGCAGATCCTGGTGATGAACAACTACTTCGGCATCGGCATCGACGCAGACCTCTGCCTCGACTTCCACAACGCCCGCGAGGAGAACCCCAACAAGTTCAACAGCAGGTTCGATACAATCACTAATAATACAAACCACAATGTCTGTCTGTCTGTTTGTGTGCTAATTGTATTAAAAATTCAACAGATAGTTCGATAGATTTACTAAATTCAAAAACATTGTGTCTGTGTGTTATACTCGTATGTATTTAAGATTCCTCATACTCATAGATACGTATTTATATGACAAAGCTCTTGAACTGATTTAGATAAAAGTTTATACTCTCCTGCAACACTAAGCTTAAGCCTTGAACAATTTCAGGCAGGTTGCTTTTTATACCAGAAGCTTAACATCAAAACTATTATACCTACTGTAATTTATATAAACCTATTTACTAAGATAATTTATGTTGTTATTATTGATCAATAAGATTTAGATTAACAATTAAAGAAGACGTCTTGAGATTTTCATACATAGCATGTATATAAAAGTGTTTCTTTAAGGAATTGCTATCTAACAGTTTTTATAGCAACGAGTTATTCCTAAATATTATGAACTAGGAAGTTTCGTGGCCATGTCTCTTATTTTTGTAATCCTTATTTTAAGTACTTTATTTCAACGATTTCATTGAAGATCATCTATTGTATCAAAATGCCAATAGCAAGATCCAGGCCGTATGACCAATGTAAATATCGAGTTGCACTTCTTGAAGCTTATCTGTGAATATATGCTGTAAAAATCTCTTACATTTGAAAGAGCGTTATCAACGTCATACCGGTGTGCCAAAAACCACTGTTACATCACGTCGGTGTGGATCCACATTGCAGATTGCGCAACAAAGGAGTGTACGTCAAGATGGGTTTGCGCAAGATGGTAGGCCGCAAGATGTGTAAGGACTTGCACAAGGCCGTCAAGCTGGAAGTGGACGGCAAGCCAGTGGAGCTGCCGGCCGTGGAAGGAATCATCATATTGAATATACTCAGGTGCGTGAAACCAACAACAACGGCCAGTGCGAATGTTTCTTTTGAACGGTGTGAACATTTATTTAATTAACTGTCTGAACCTGGTGTTGGAAACTTGAAGTCATCATTTAGATCTTTGACGTAGCTAATTTTGTTGACTGTGACCTTGACCTTTCGTCCGTGACTGTGAAAGATAACAGAATTTTATAAGACTGCAGAAATGTGACTTGACTATTGACTGTTGCCCCCAATAACTCAAGGCTACACTTATTGACAAGACATGACAAGATGCGTTAATTTTCCGGATGCCTTCGCAATCGGTTTCATTGACATTCATAATAAGCTGCGCTGAAGACCTAAATGGTGCCTCCATACTAACACCAGGCCAGGTCAGCAATCGTTTCGAAGACATGACACGGGCTTAAAAGAACGGTCGCATATTACACTTACCCGGAATTGTCTGCACAGCTGGGGTTCGGGGGCGAACCCGTGGGGCCCCGAAAAGGACGATCAGTTCAGCAAGCCCAACCACTGGGACGGCATGCTGGAGGTGGTGGGCGTCACTGGCGTGGTGCACCTCGGGCAGATCCAGTCCGGCCTCCGCGGCGCCATGCGCATCGCTCAGGTAACGACATCTTGTTCACAGTCGGAGCTGGACAGTCATCAAACGGACGACCAGATCTGCAAGCTCAATATGAACGTTTATTTTAAGTTTCTAGAATTTTTATTATAGGTGTTTCTACGTCACTGGAAGACCACGGACGTACTGAACATCGTGACTTTGAATAATCTCAAAATCAAGTCAAAGTCAAAATATTCTTTATTTATATAGGTTTCAAAGAAACACTTATAAATCGTCAAAAACAGATGAAAGAGATATGATTCTACGCAATTTTTACCGCAAAATTCTACAATCACAATCTGTACCTGTACCTTACCCAACTCCTTAAATTATAATTACTAGAAATAATGTAAATGTTAAGGTCTTAAAACGTCTCAATAAGTTTTGTATTGAATAGGGTAGTTCACTACTTGTTAGTGTTTGACTTTTATAATAACCGATGATAATGAGGATGGCGATGATGATGATGGCAATGATGATGATGATGGCGATGATAATGATGATGATGATGATATTGTTTTAGAATTCATTTCCACATACAACGTACTACACTACTTTACCGGATATTTAATTATTACCAAAATACACGAATTTTCTACCGTCCGTCTCGAAGGACCAAAACTAAATCTCAGCAAAACCCGTCGGTCATGTGTTAAAGACACTCCATTAACTCACGTGCAAGTGTGTCCGACGGATTTTAGGGAGGCCACATCAAGATCAACCTGAAGAGCGAGATCCCAGTGCAGGTGGACGGTGAGCCGTGGGTGGCGGCCCCCAGCGAGGTCGTGGTCCTCAAATCGGCTCTGAAGGTAGCACTCGCACTACACGCTCTGGTGACGCTCACCCGAACCCTGCACCACATATACCACCATATAAATGGCTAATATACAAAATATCTAGTAGTTTTGAAGTTACAATGTGAGTGCAGGATTCGTTAAGTTAGTTTCATCAGAGATTTATGTTGTAAACGTGCCTTTGAATCGTTACGACAATGCCTCATATACAAAGGATTTCAAAACTCATTTGGGAAGATAATTATAACTTGGAGTGAGTCCATGTGCCAATATTTTGTATGAAAAATAAAGACACATTTTATGGCAGATAGTTTCATTCGTAGTTAAAAAATGCGTTTGGCAGACAAAGTGGTCCTTTGTCTGGTAAATAGTTTTATCCATCAAACGAAAGACTGGGGATTGGACCTGTTCGGTCGTTCGACCATCTGAAACATCTTCATATAGGGGATAAAATTGATAGGGTCGCGCACAAAAAAGTTCCATTTAGTCCGTCAGTTAGATTATAATAAAATATTTAACACGTATTTTTTTATCTATTTGTCAAACAAACACTGGCGAATATACAGCGGATTCAAATGGCGATGTTGACACCATTCATATTTAATTTTTTATTCATATTAATTCTGAAACCGAAAGTATCGTAGTATGTTGTGAAACATTATTGTTTTTGAATTATATTGAGTCTACGACTTTTACTATTACAAAAACTGCTTAATATTTAGCCAATTGACTATACAAACTAGTGATGTCATAGGTTGACAGAAAATCTATGAAGTGACTGCGTTTTGACAGCTTTTTAAAAGTATCTCATTTGACTTTGATGCTCTTTATCTTTGCATTTTTTGTTATCTTGATAAAGCAAAAAATATGTGTCTTGTATTTTTGTATAATCTAACTGACGGACAAAATAGAATTATAGCTTTTTGACCCAGTATTGTCCCCTATTGTTTCTTCTACTAAATGACGCATCAACAATTGTAATAATTTCGCTAATAATGTAAAAAATTTAACAAAAGAAAACAATTTTACGGGCGAGTATTCTAGTATAGAGGCTTGTGTTACAAAAGGAAATGGTTGCAGAATCAACGGCACATTTACACAATAAGTTAATGTTAATGTCCCGGGTATGTTTGCATGTGCTCGCTTCAGGCCGCTCCCGCCCTGTCGGTAAGGTGTCAGTTAGTATCGGCATTACGATGAAAAGGATTATAATTAAATCATTGTTAATTAATTTTAATGGAAGAATTATAAAAAAATCTCTTAGCAACATCATGACATGCTTGGATTCGAACCAACATTTGTCACCATCAAGGTGACATAGTTATTTACTTCTAATCATCACAAGCTACTATTAGCGTAGCCATAACATAAGGGGATACACAAACGTATAAAAAAATATCCACAACATTTTTCATCGTATGTCCGAAGGGGAGATAGGAGTCTGGGACCCTAAGCTCTCCTACGCCAATGCTTATGATGTTCTCTCAACTTTTACTGAAAGATGAACTACTTATACAATTTAATACCGACACTCTGATATCGTACCAACAGCGTAGGGGCGGCTCTGCTCCGGTCCAATTGACGATACCTTCGTAAAGATGTACCTAAAGGCAAGTTCCGCTTGATCACTAACAGAGGCGATGTGACGCGCCTTCCGATTGTTCTACTTCTAACTGCTATGTACATACACTGACGCTAGCTGGTATCCCGGATCGATGGAACACGCACTGTCTGACACAGCGCTTGTCACTGAGCTGAGGACACAGCAGCTGATTGATGGGCCAAGATTGAGCTTTAAATGTCAACGATTGTGTTAAACGAAACTGTAAGCCTGATCAAGCTGAACTTTGTGTGAGTATAGTGGTGTTAGAGGGAAGGGTCACTTGTGTTTGTAGTGGTGTGCCAGTCTCTGCAATAACCAATAGCATAAAATATATGAAGAATACCTTGCTGTAAAGAAAACAATATAATCAGAATCGTACACTATAGCATGAATTCTTAGACATCCTGTGCAAGTTATTCTGTATCTTAATAAGATAATGAATATTCATATACCTACTGAAGTTCCTTGAGCATTTTTTACTTAAGGACCTGTAGTTTCCGTCAAACTCTTTCAGTAGTATGATATAATAGTTAATCAAATATATATTTATTATATTTGAAAATAATTTAAGAGCGTTTCCGTAGATATATTATCATGAAAATGTGGTGAAGCTTAATGAAAATACCAAACAGAAAGCTACCTTCCCACAAAAATGCTCGTGAATTAAGTATCAGCCAGACAACGCTATTACCAGATGTAACAAGACCAGTAAGTCGGCAGTTGCACCACTACAAGCCCAAATAGCTCATCTCGCCAACACGGCTTTACTTGTATCTATTCAAAATTCCCGAGTCACGTAACGCCCGAGCACTCAAACTCCACGCAGCACCACTCCATAGCTCCCGACCGCCGCCGGACGACCGGCCGCGGCGCCGGCGGCGGCCGCCTAGTCGACCGACTCGGTTCAAACAAACTAAACGACTCGCGCGAGACTCCGTCCAGTCACGGCTGTCGCCTCCTCGAAAACCGCCCGAAGCGGCCGTCCGCAAACCGGATACGACGATACCGCGACGAACCCACTTAACGCGAACGAAATAGCCGCGCACCGGATACAATACGTACGGCCCGCTCACGGAGCGAGCGAAATACAAAACGTGGGACGCCGGACCGCGAAACGCGACGCGCGATACCGAGGCGCGGACGAGGCGACAACCGGACGCGACGGGACGAGCGATACGGGGCGGGGGCGAGCGTGGGCTCGGGGCGTCGGTGACCGGCAGCTGTTTGTGTCCGGCAGGCGACGATGCTGAAGAAAAGCAAGCGCGGAGGCGGCGCCAGCGCGGTACCGTGACGGCCGCGCCGCGCCCCGCTCACCCGCGCCCCCTGTCGCGCTGTGCAGGCCACCATGCTCAAGAAGCGCGGCAAGGTGCGCCGCCGCAACA
>OX596210.1:14930965-15033487 GCA_951394215.1 Glyphodes perspectalis
GGGGGCAAAGAGGTCAGGTCAGCATGCACGCACTGATACCCATGACACTTCTATGGTTATGATAGGAACCGTGAGGTTTCTTTTTGACGTATAACTACATCGGGAGTCGTCAACAGAGAGGATCTTGTTGGTCTCTCACAGCACACCGTCTTGGACGATGTCGCAGGGCGTAAGTTAGAATGTACCAAATGTTAATAACTTGAATGTAGCAAGATTCCTGCGGTTAAGTGAGTCGCGCACGCACCTGCTTGAGGCTGGCCTCGATGGCGGCGCCGGGGGCGAGCGCCTCGTCGCGGTCGGAGCGCTCGGCGGCGGCGCGGTCGCGCTGCTCCAGCCAGCGCGGGTCCAGCAGGCCGATGCGCACGTGGTCCGCCACCTGAACACAGTCCGCTGTTACACTCCGACAATGTCATATGTTGCCAGTTCAGCTGTTGTCGAATCAGGCAGTGGTTTTTCGACAATATTCTTTGTACATAGTGAAAATTGTTCTTATGATTTTAGCTTTTTATTATTTCGGTGTGGAATGTTGTCCTATGGCTCTGAACAAAAATACTCTCTCTAATAAAAAAGCCTGTGGCTCTAATAAAAAAAAACGCCTTAAATAAAGAAAAATATAATGCTTCTGCACTGACAAACAAAACAAGTTGATGATATAAAATGGCAGCTAAATATAAGAGAAAAACAGAAGCCGGTGACCTTGTTGGCGGGTATCTTCTCGCCGGTGATGGGCGACACGAGCCAGTCCTCGGTGGGCGGCGCGGGCGCCGGCTTGGCCTTGGGGTCGTACTTCTTGACGACGACGCGGTCCGGCCGCGGCGGCAGCGGCGCCTGCTCGCCCGCGCGCGTCGCCGGCGCCGACTCGTCCTCCGACGACGACGATTCCTCCTCCATGTCCTGGCGATTAATATAATGGTTAGTTAGTTAGCATAGTTTAACACTGATATCTACAAACATTG
This sequence comes from Glyphodes perspectalis, assembly GCA_951394215.1. Classification (NCBI taxonomy): domain Eukaryota; kingdom Metazoa; phylum Arthropoda; class Insecta; order Lepidoptera; family Crambidae; genus Glyphodes; species Glyphodes perspectalis. The sequence continues at coordinate 14,931,922 of OX596210.1, forward strand.
TTCAGGTTTTGTAGCGTCAAAATGTCTCCAAAATTCGGGAATCCTACTAATATCATATCCTACTGTATTAGAAATGCGAAAGTTTGTACGGATGTATGGATGGATGTTTGTTACTCTTTCACACAAAAACTACTAAATGGATTGTAATGAAAGTTTTGAATAATATAGCTCATATAATACACCCAAATAGGCTATGTTTCATCAATATACCACGCATCATCAATATCAACATTACATGATACTGATGCTGAAGGACATCAACTCGTTATATCCTGACAAATATTTATGGGCATAAATGTTTAACAAATCAATGAACAACTAATCACCTGAACGCGATTATCATCCGGCCGCTGCTGTTGCTGCGTGCGGTCCTCCATCTCGTCCAGGTCCGACTCCGACTCGGACTCCGACTCCGACTCGAGCTGCATCTCCGTGTCGTCGTCCTCCTGCGCCTGGTTGATGTCCTCGCCCCGCTGCTGGGCCAGCACCCGCGCGCCCACCTCCAGCGGCGTGGTCGGCGAGGGGAAGTCGCCCGGCTCCCCGGCCGGGTAGTCCACTGTCTCCACCACGACAAAGTCGTGCCAATCGATCGACGCGTACGCGAGACGCTCCTTCTCAATCCTAGCTTCATCGGCCGCCTTCCGCCGCGCCTGGTGCGAATGCCACGCCGCCCTGCTGCGCGCCTGCTCCAGCACCCCGCTGCGAATCTCCGAACCCAACTTGCTGACCAACTCTTTTGGAGGCAGAAGAACTTTAGTATACTGCTCGAGGAGCCTTGTGAAGTACTGAAAGAGGGAGTGCTGCGGGCGGAGGAAGTCGAACTGATGGTTCCTCTCCTCTTTCTTCATCAGGTCTGTGAGGAACTGCCTTCCGTTTCTGGCCACAAATTGAGCAGTCAGTTTAACAATGTCCAGTTCCAGAGCTGAGATTGAAGGTGGATCAGCGATGAACTCGAAATCTGGGGGCGGATCGCGCGGTGGGGGTGGCTCGGCCGGCGCGGCGGCCTTGAGCAGCTCCTGTTGGCGCGCCGCGGTGGCGGGGGCGAGGCCCGGCCTCGGGAGGGCGGGAGGCCCGGCCGGCACGGGCACTGATGGGTCTGGCCCTGTTTCATACAAAAGTAATTTACAATTCACATCTTTAAATGTAAGCTCATGGTGTATGTTTTGACACATGAACATCTTATGTAGAGCAGTGCTATCTATATATGACTATACATACCAAATATTTAATAAGGAATAATTTTTAATAAAAAATAATATTATATGCGAATAATGCGAATATTTATGTGAACGGATGATTGTTTAACTTCATTAATGATGATATCACCTTCCTAGCGTTATGTCCCGTGCTTAGACAGGGTCCGCTTAGACCATGATCCAGGATGTAGCGAGTCTGTTAATTACATTGAAGCGACTGCCGATCTGACCTTCGTAACCCTGAGATAGGGGAACTAGACAATTTTTGGATCATGGGTACAAATCCAAAGTTAATGGAATTTGCAGGTTTCATCACAATTTTTTCCCTCACCGTCGAGCTAGTGGTATAAATACGTACATAGATTCGAAAAATCCAGAAGTACAATATTGTTACATAATTTAGTTTAAGTGGCTTTTGTATGTTATATTAGTACTAAATAAACATATTAATTGGTATTCATTCATTCATATGAATACGCTTTTGCCTGCGGGTTTGGTTACAGTAAATTGCTGACATATAACCTATTCCTATATATTATATTATTTGCAAATATAAATAAAATTGTGTAAGAAAAACTTAATTCCATAAAAGGGCAAAGACTATTTAAGTAAAACTGTATACATACCTTTACCCTCCCTGATCTCCTTGACTTTGTGTTGGTAGTATGCATGGTATGGGTCGCCGGAGTTTAAGAAGTTGAACTTGGGGTTGCCGAGCTCATTTTGCCTGATACGAGCTTCGAACTCTGGACCATTACGAGCTACAAAGCTGGCAGTCTTATCGACAATGTCTTGAAACAGTTATTAAGGAAATCTATTGATTTTTAAAAGGTGGAAAATAAATTTGTGTATTCATTTAATCACTAAATACTTTATTATACTTAAAATTTATTCAAGAATTAATAACAATATTTTCAATTGATCTTACTTACTTCATTTTCAGGTATTTCAGGCTCCAGTCAGCATATTTCTAAATATGATGGTGTCTTCCAACCTACAATATATATTTATACTTAGAATAATAGAAAATTAAACATAACCAAACACAAGCAATATACATACATAACAACACACCCATAATCCCCAAAGGGGTAGGCAACTTTTTCACAATTTTCCATCTAACCCAGCCCAGTTTTATTTTTAGCTGACTGTGGTTAAAGGGGCCTGCTGCCCCTTTGACAAACATTATAGTTTATAAATAAAATAAGATAAAAATTTCAATAAACATCAGGTCTGTATGTGCTAAAGTTTTTATCGTTGTTTGGCAGTGAAAACCTCGGAAGTTGCATTTTTTTTTATTTGTTTTATAAGTCACTTCATACTTATTTAGCCAAGAGATATTTGAATTCTTACGATTATGTACAATTGATTACAATTATTCTTAAAAAAATAACAATATATAGTACTATTCTGACCCATGATTTTGTTTCAGAAGGCAGTATTTTCTTCCTAAAGAATAAAGCCGGGTTAGGTTAGATGGAAAATTGTTAAACAGCAGTGACAACGGGTAACCTGTCGCTTACAAATCACACACCCAAAACCTGATATACCATTAGTCGCCTCTTACGACATGCTAGGCAAGAACCACAGTTGGCACATTCTTTTTTTTGTCTAAATCAACATGGGCCAAGTCCCAGACCAACATGGGATAAAATAAGTAAAATTTTGTCAAAGCATTTACAAAGTTTTCACTGCCCAACGACAATATACTTAATAACAAAGACAAGGATGTATATGGGTTTAATTCCTACACCTTACCAATAGATGTTGAAAATACAAGTATTTAGGGGTCCAGGATTTTATAGTATTTTTGTTAGTCCTAGTTTCCATAATATAAGCTAGTTGTTTTGTAATCAGATCAATGTTAGCAATGATTTTTTTTTATTTTATGTGTAATAGAAGATAATTCTCGAAAAGAACCGCTTATGCGAAATGATCGCGAGTACTGAATACTTTGAGGTTATGTTCATATTATTCAATAATTACCAAAGCAGACTGCCACTGTGTTTCATGTTTTTAAAAGGATACTTCTAACTTCAGGCGGCGGATAGATGATGCCGATCACGGGTGCTGACGGTGCCACGGGCTCTTCGGGCTGCGCGTCCATAGGCTGCCCCGGGGGCGCCATTACATCGATTGAAGGCATTCTGCCTAAGAACTCTAAATCACTTTCTCATTAAACCTCCAGATATCACTTTAATCTATCACTAGATTATAATATTAGCTCGAGTATGAAATAAGTTAATATTTTGCCTCGAAAGACAATTATTTATAAAGGATTTAACGCTACCGTCGCTAACAGCGGAACGATACGCAACAACATGTCAACAAAACGTCAGTTTACATTCCTCGTAGTGCTGCCGCTCGATAGGCCAATTTGGATTTATCTATCGATAGCCTATCGATAGTTCAGGAAAACGAGTATATCGATAGTCTATTGATACTGAAAACTATCGTTGAACAGCCATACTATCGATAGTATCGATAGTTTTGATCGCTGTTGACCAATTAACTATCTACCAAACCAATACCTACTATCGATAGTATAGATACTATTATCGATAGCATCGATAGTATTGCTCTTCAATACCAAATATACTATCGATAGTCTATACGATATCGAAGAGTAATACTATCGATACTATTGATAGTTCATTGGTTAGCAGCGATCTAAACTATCGATAGTATTGCTGTTTACCAATAGTATTGCACTAACAGAAACATTGATACTATTGATACTATCGATATTGACAATTGTCATATCAATCATATAGATGATTTGGCCGTTAAACTATCGATTGCAAAACTTGATTTTACAGCAACACTACATTTCCTGTACTGGTGTCTGGTACTGTCATCATGAGTATCATGCATGGACTTAACTCTCTGAGTACTGAAACACATGGAGACGACTTAATGTTCTATACGAACAATCTGATAGACAAATATGATTAAAATCGACATTGTATTCATAAACCTCTATCTATCTCTCTTTAACAAGTCTACAAAAACTGCACGTAAAAAGAGACAACAATATATTTGACTTAACTATTTTCGGTAACATCATCAAGTGACGTCAAAGAAATACCTAAGTGAAGCCGGCTTACCATTTTGGTTTCTCGCTTTAAGTTGTCAATGTCATTGGAATTTGCGGTGTATTGTGCCAATATTGATAAAATTTGTGAATATAACAAATTCTAACTTGTTACATTCAGAAACATCGTCATAAATAAATTGTTACGAGACATAAAGTATGTAAATAAGTAAAGTGGAATGACACTCCGCAAAGGCGCCATATTTGTTTCTCACTCAAATTGGGCTTCACTTTTTCGTAGTTATGCCATCTCCATTAGTTTCAGTACTCAGAGGGAGGACTAAACTAAATAAGCCTCAAATTATGCCCATGGTGTCATGTCATGTCATATTCCAGTCACTTTTGTTTTTTCTTGTCAAGGAAACTAACACTATACAGCTATGTATGATAAATTATTAATATTTCATAAATCATGATCGAAATGTTTTTTGTTTTAAAGAAAGACCTAATTAATATGAAATGTAACACCAATATTAACTATAGACGCCAGATACCGCACGCAAAAGTATGGGGATTGTCAAAACCAAATAAAATACACACTATAATATACTAAACAGTTTATTTCCACTCAAACGGAAGTACACAATACTGTTAGCGAGGAAACACATAGTACAGCGCATCTTGTGAAGCGATCAGCGCCGAGCCGTTGACCCAATGCAGCCGAAGGGAGCGCAAGCCGCGCGCCCAGCACGCGGCTGCCAGCGCGCCCAGCAAACACGTGCCTAGCCACAGCAGTAGCGCTGCGCCCATCAGCCACATGGCGTTTCCCGTATGGGACTCGCTTCGTGGACAGCATCGCTTAATTCCCTGTGATTCATTGGGTATTTCTACCTGGAAATTCAAAGATTTATACTTACAATGCTAGGTATATCATGCAGACACAATACCGGACTGGTAAAGCAGATTCGTAACAATAGGTAGCCATAAATTTTAAATGCTATAAACGTCCATCGCCCCTTAGTATCTAACGTCTGGGGCGGGTGAGTTCACCCTCCCTGGCCGGTATTTCTGAAGTTATATGTGATTTTCTTGTACGTGATCTAATTTATCCACCATATTGATAGGTGCTAAAGATACCAACCACCAAAAAAGTACTAAGAACTTTAATTTATAAATCCACTCATCAACTTACGCAATAAAGCAGCGGTTGTGAATTACTTTTTTTCAAAATTTGAGTTGTGCTCGACATTGTGAGGAAATGTAAAATATGTTCAAATACAAAATAATTTTAAATAAACATGTCAAAGGACCTACTCGCCAGGCGATGATAGACGAGTGTCAGTTGAGTAATCAAAATGCGTGAAAAATATCTGAGTACTCCACTCCAACTATGCGCAAAATGATGTACAGAAATATCATTCATTCATTTCGGTCTATTATTTCCTATAATTTATGATTTCATAATTTTGCCATAACTATAATTGATGCTTCTGTCCCGGAGGAATAGGAAGCAAAAAGCTCTTAACCATTTTCAGCCAACAATAAAGTTAAGTTGGGAAAGGAACACAATTGGCTCATTCTTTTTAATTCGCAGACTGATTAAAGAAAATACATATGCAAGATGACTAAAAATTATGTTCAGTCCGTCAGTTAAATCTAAAAATATTGAAATATTGAACACGTGTTTTTTTATTTATTTGTCAAACAAACATTGACGAAGATACCTACAATACATTCAAGTTGCGCGTGACGTCATACATTCGTACAATTATTATTTTAGGTCGTCGCAAGCCACCACTTCAAAACTTTGATTCTCTTTATCTTTGTGATTTTTTTGTTAATTTGATAAAGCGAAAAATATATATCTAGTATTTTTGTATAATCTAACTGACGGACTAAATAGAATTATAGTTTTTTTAATGCAGTTATCATCCCTATTTTGAAATGTCTAACCCATATTATTGTTATTTATGCATTTGCAAATGCAAATTCACAAAAAGCAATCACTAGGTACTTTGTACTTAGACATCACAATCAAATATGATGAAATGCTTTTTTTGGTAAAATTTTGTAAGTACCTCGGTACCCCCCAGCATGAAGAGTAGACACTTCAACATTTATTCCTTGGGTAATAGAACAAATGTGGCCATATCTTTATGTTGCAAGCCGTACAAGTAAACTCCAATACACTCTTACAGTAAGTAACCTTAACTATAGTGGGTACACTTAATACAATATAGGTCAATAAAATTTACAGGGGACGCATGAAATAATACAAAGTAGCAATATAAAATATCAGATTTATTAGGTTATATAGGCATGGGTTGGTATTATTTTAATTATAAAACAGAAACCCCTTAACCTAATTCAAAGATTTATAAAAATAACAATATCATTATACTTAGTAACAATGGATTAATAAAATGCAAAAATAACAATACATAATTAAATTCTAGCCTCCTATCTACCTCCTTCTTCCTATTTGGATAAAACTCATTTTAGATGTTTACGTAAGTAATTAGTTGTATATTTGTAAATAAGATTGTGATTTAATTAACCCGGAATTAGAACAAAGTTCAATATAATAAGTTCAAAATGAAGACGAATAGATAAAATCATCGAATGGAAAAGACAATTAAACTGTGTGTAGTGGGAAAATGAGTTAACTAATTTTATCGGGAAAATTAGTTAACTCATTTTCCAACTACACATAATTTAATTAAACAGATATCTTGAACATATTTCTTACACTTACACAAATGAATATTTAATACCGATAAAACAACGCTTTTATTTATTTATGATGATAAGTTATCATGATCTGATTTCACTTGATACAACTGCGTAATAAATTACTTTGGGATTAAAATGGATTCATATTTGATAAATGAGAGTTAAAAATAAAAAGACATTGTCGACAATATAATATGTATAGATACAACTTAATTTAATATTATAGAACAGAAACGGAATGAAAACTTAAATTCATTGGAAAATTACATCAGTAGTAATTTCCTTTTACTACTTATTTTTAATTAGGTATTTAACTTTTTGAAATATAAACCTCATGTTTCTCACGCAAATTGAGATTGGACCCAGTCTAAAAAAGTGCCAAATATTTTATCGCCTTTTGATACGCTCCTAAACGTGATCCAATCTCAATTTGATGGAGAGTAAATGGCGGATTATAAATTAGTGTCTAGCAAACAATTCAGTTGTTTGTGTGTAAACCAAATGATTTTTTTCAAATATAATATCCCGCCACTAGCCGATTATTTTTCCACTCCGGATCTATCCTATATTTAATTTAATAGGTACAATGTGGTGTGGTCAGTTGACCCCATTGATGGCCGCCAGGTCGTCCCGCTGCTCGTAGGTGGAGCGCGGCGCGATCTTCTCGCGCTCCTCGTTGCCCGCCAGGAATATCGCGAGGTGCTCCTGCGGAAGACGGTATTTTCTGTACTGCTAGTCTATGAGGTCTGCCTAATAGCACTACTTAGTTCCAAGAGAATGGTTTTGGTATGACCGGTAGACTAAAGTATTTTACTTGGGTAAGCTGGTATTTTATATCAACAAAGCCTTAACAAGTAAACTTATAAAATTATTCGGTTACTCAGTGACTTTCAAGGTCCAATTTTATTTTTGAACTAGCTGTGCCAGCGGTGTCACCCGCGTTTATGGTTAATATTATAAAGACTATTTCCGTCATACATGATTTCTATGTAACTTTAACCATTAAGGCTGCACACGCGACGGAAGCTTAAAAAATGGAGTAACTTCTCCCGTTTTCCCAACATTTCCCTTCACTACTCTGCTCCTATTGATTGTAGCGTGATGAAAAGTATACTATAACCTGCCCAGGAGTATGAAGAATAATTGTACCAAGTTTCGTTAAAATCCGTCGAGTAGTTTTTGTTTCTATAAGGAACATACAGACAGACAAACAGACAGACAGACAGACAGACAGACAGACAGACAGACAGACAGACAGACAGACAAAAATTTTACTGATTGCATTTTTGGCATCAGTATCGATCACTAATCACCCCCTGATAGTTATTTTGAAAATATATTTCATGTACAGAATTGACCTCTCTACAGATTTATTATAAGTATAGATTTCTATTTATAGTGACTGACGTTCTGTACTGTAAGGTAAATTGAAACCCAGTTCATCTGAAGATAATGCCAATGTCAGATGATGTTTCTTTACAATAAAAAAACATCAGTCGAATTGAGAACCTCCTCATTTTTTTTAAGTCGGTTAAAAAGGGTGTTTACTTTAAACAATTCAATAACAAACAAAAATTATGGAAGAAGGTCCTATATGTCTTTGGTTCTACTACTGGGTCTACTACCCTGGGTCATAGGAACTTGTGCCACTCTTAGTATTGCATCATTAATAATAAAATATTGTAATCCATTAGTCATATAGTAATTAGCACAGTATTCCCAAATATGTATTCGTGAGTATAATATAGTTGTGTGAAAGCATATATATTAGATTGTGTCAAGAGAAAATATACGACATTACTACTTGAGCGTCTGCAGTTATTTATCTCTCTACACTTACCAGTTACACCTAACACACCAAGCAACACACTTACCAAATAGGTGTGTGATGTCTGCCGCAGCTGCTGTAGCAATGCCACCAGCTTGCTGCGCCACCCACGCATCTCAGTCAGAGCCGCCTCCATCGGCACCGTCTGCGAGCAACCAGATCACTTACGTGTAGGGGAAAAGCTTAGTAAAATAACTTTCTACTTCAATCTAAGCCATTCGTCCTTAAGTAACAGATTCCCAAATATTGTTCGATGTTGATTTGGATTTTCATTTTGATGTAGCTCCATGTCGATGAGACTTGAGTCAGCACAAAGCCTGCGGAAATTTCATACAAAAAGCCTTCGCAGATTTGTGAATAACATGCCTGAAACCATGCGATGAATTACCGACTTCCCATTTCTCTTTGATTTCCTGAGCGCGCATAAGAAAAGTGATAATATCTTTGAAAGCTGTTTGCAACTTATCTGACTGATCTGATGATCCGACATTGATCTACCCTGTGTATTCCATTGGCTTATTTATTATTAGAAAGTGTATGGAAAAGTAAAACCTATTTGACGCAATAAGAACACTCGTACCTTGAGCAACGAGTCTGCTGCGAAGGACAGCTGCCTCGTCAACATCGCCATGCCTTGACGCACATTCCTGAAGAAAAAAAAAATGGTTAGAGACCGAATCGACCATAATAGGGATAATGACTGCATTAAAAAATATATAATTCTATTTAGTTCGTCAGTTAGATTATACAAAAATAGTACATACATATTTTTCGCTTTATCAAATTAACAAAAAATCACAAAGTAGGGGCTTGCGACGTCACTATTTAGTAAAAAAAATTACGAAAGCGTGACGTCATGCGCAACTTTAATGCATTGTATCTTCGTCAATGTCTGTTTGACAAATCAATAAAAAAATACGTGTTCAATATTTTTTTTCTAACTGACGGACTATACAGATTTTTTTTAGTCATCTTGCCTATTATACCTACATAATGTTTTGTTCTCCTCTGATAGATAGGGTTTAATTTTCGCCATAAATAATGTTTCTACTGCAAAATTATAATACTTATTTACTGACATACACATATCTACATTTAAAGTACGATACTCTGTTAGCCATTTCAATCAATGTTTTCAACTTGATTTAATGTTTGACTCATATTGTATAAATCAATAAAGTTGCCTTGTGTTTAGACACCTCCACGGACTTAACTACTTACATAAGTACCACTACTTTTTCACAATTTTTATTTGTGGTACAATGTGGTGGAATGATCTTTCTGCTCCTTGACTCTTGCTTTTGTTTACACCTGCAGGGATTGCAGGCGGGATATATAGTCTCTCACCTTGGTAGATCGGTGTGCGTGTAATTGACGAGGTGCACTAGCTTGCGGGCGGTCTCCCGTGACAGCAGCACCAGCATCTCCTCGACGGTGGTAGGCCGCGCCTGGTTCTCGGGCTCCGGCTTGCTCAGCGACGCGTACAGCTCTTTGGCCTTCTTCCACGCCAGGGCAGGATCAGTAGCAACCTGACAGGGCAATTATTGATTAGAGTGCCACCGCATGCGAACGTGAGACCTGTAGCAAATGATTACAATAGACGCCTGCGCATTTTTTGTCACTTTTAATAGTCTTTAAGCCTGGAATGAATGAGCGGTATAATGAGGTGATTTAGAGTCGATTGAGCCTAAAAAAAAAACAGGCAAACAGTGAGCGGCTGCCAGTCCGCTCACTGACTCTGAGTGGCGTATCGGTCGCTAACTCAATATTAACAGAGCAGCGAACTGTAGCGTATTAGCCGCAAAGCGCTTGTTAACTCTTGTGAGGGAAGGTAAACTAAACGCCCATCATTCGCTGCAAACCGGGCGCTCGCAGAATGAGTCGGCAAGCGAAACGTCGCAAACTGCGTACCTACATTACGCGCTGTATGAACACTCCATTTGAATTGTATGGGGAGGGAAACTCGATGCAAACAGTAAGCCGCTCACTGTTCGCCTAATGGGGACGCGGCCTAACATTGAAATCGAATACTGTCATTGAGTGAGGACTCCTAATGATGACTTTGTCACTGGTCCCAAACCATATAGTTACGCTATTGGTTTTTTGTTTTTACCTATACCACTTACCAGTTCAGCTACGTAGACCAGCACATGTATCTGCTCCTTGAGCGCCTTGGCCTCGGCGAGCGCCTGGCGCGTTAGCCGGCGCTGCAGCTTCCTGCGCAAGCGCGCGCCGTGCTGCACCGCCTGCGCCGCGCACGCGCGCCCGCCCTCGCACTCGCCCGCCGCCTCCGGGCCCGTCACTATGATCACGACTGGGTGAGATGTATGGTGATACTTCACTGTGTTATTAGAAGTAAGCTAGCCTAGACCTTGGCGATGAAGCACCGCGCCGATGACATCACACTTACAGGGGCCTCATGAAAAGTCCATTAGAACCCACTTCAAGACCTAAAGATAGAGATAAATTAAAGGGACTCGTCAATACGATGTAAAACAAGTATAGAAGAATGTAACCCTGTAATCTGTTAGAATCCTAGCGGTAATCGCCGGCATCGTGAAGATAGTAAAATATATTATCGACTGACATTATGTAGGTCAAAAAATTCTAAATCTATGGTAGGTAAAAATTAAAAAGTGTCAATTCGATCTTATACAATGACATGCAAAAGACAATGCACGTGACGTGCGGCATAATGTTCCAAAAACCTATTTCCCTAATTAAGCGACATGTTTAACAGCTGGTAGTTTACCACGGAATATTTGTAACGTAAACACGGACCGCAATTTGGGCAGGGCGGTGAGTCACGCCGATCCGGCTTTGCCTGCTATCAGTTCGTCAATGGGCGCAGAGTCCACTGATCGCCCTACAACCCGATAGCTAGGGCTGATAACTGTTTCCCTTTACGCTTCGTTCTTGTCATACAATACCCCAGTACTTTGTCTTATTACAACTTTTGAGCCATATCAGTGTAGTACTTAAACATACTTACTATTACCCAAAACCAAACTATGCTAAACTATGTGTTACCTTTCGTATACTAGGCCAGGGAAAGCTATGAATTGTTTTACTTCCGGAAAAACGAATTGATCTTGTTGCATTTTAGGATTCTATGAAATAGCCTCTTCTAGCGATTATTGCGGCCGCTTAGTAGACTTTTCACTGCTCAATGTTATCCCATTTAACAGACATCAGGTTCTAAGTTCCGCCTCTTCTATGTTGGATCAGAAACAGTGCCATCCCTGTCTATTAACTAATAACTCTAATTTGTCATTACCAGACGCGCGATAACCAATGAAGCTGTAAAAACCGCACGCTCCTATCGCTAATTACAACGTCTTGTAGAAGATTTGCTCGAAACAGCACTTAGTTGCCTTACAATACGGGCCCTAGTTTACTGCTAATTAGAGGTGACCACAAATAGAACGGCGATATCCAGATAATTGGCAATTAGACGAGCTGCAGACAAGGGGCAGCGCCCGAGGCTCGAGTTATCAGCAACCTTGTTTATTTGTTGCAATTGACAGGTTCCGTTTTTGGTGTCGTGGGTCAGACTCGTAAGTTAAAGACTGCACAATGTGCCAGACATCTTACATAGGTACGAATGTTCGTTTAATGAGATAAATCCCCGATTCCCGAATTATTATATTAACATTTGACTTCAAATGTATTTTCTCTTCTGGATAGTTTTCTCCCCGATTTCTTATTCACAGTTTCAGGGATACGATAAAATATAATTTAGTATCTTTCAACTAATTAAGTAGGTATAGACATTCCAATGAGGATCAACTTACTTAAAATAAGTCGCCTAAATGTCGTAAAAGGCGACTAATGGTATTCGGATGTGTGATTTTCCATTTGACCCAGCCCAGTTTGGTTTTTGGCTGGAGTATGGTTGGAATACAGGCGTGATGTTATGTAGGTATGTATGTATATACCTAGCATTATGAACGCACACTTTGTACATAATACTGGCTAAACGCTGTGATCATGGTCAATGCAGATTCAAGAAACAAGATATCGCTAGGAAGGTTAAATTGATCGTGAATAAAGTAAAGCACGTTTGAAAAACTCACCATCAGAAGCGTCCTGATTGTCGGGCGGCAGGTACTTGTCGACGTACTTGTCGGCGGTGGTGAGCGCGCGGTCGAGCGCCGACGCCGTGACCGCGGTCACGCGCGAGTCTAGCACCGCCGTGCCCAGCTGCTTCACCGAGTCAGCGCGCCGCAGCACGAAGCGGCGGGTCTCAGAGTACATCTGACACCAGAAAAAAACTCAATATCATCAGACTGCATGCCGTTTATGATCCATTACTTCACCTACACGACCAGAGGGAAATGAAGGGTTAAATAAAAACATCATGAACAAGGAAACCCGGCTAGGGAATTTGCTTGAAGTTAGTTTAGTTTAGCTTAGTCAAGAACAAGATGGGAGAAGAAGCTTCGATGCCATTTGTACAAATAGAGGCAGGTAAGTAGAAACTTAAAACCATAAATCACCAACTTTATACTAAGTTCATATTTGGTAGGTAGGTACTTCATGTGTGTTGCTTAATATGCCAAAACCAAATCGTTCCATACGAGTACGTGTTACGAGCATGAAATTTACATTTTTACGTCAGAATATTGTTTTTGTTGTTAAGATTAACGTTCCTGTCCTTGAATGGGAGTGCTCTTCAGCGTTCAGGCCGAACAGATTCATATTTAACATCTCACGTGCGTAACGTAAATCGCATTATGACCTTAGGTACGAACTTACGTAGTGTCGATCATGATGCCTCTGGCGCATAATCACGTGAGCGTACCAATTAAAAACAATAGCTGATAGCGCTTAATGCGTAAGTACTGGTGAATTATGACGAGTGTGGCACAACAACACAGCATCACGTGTCCGCGAAGCCAGAGATCTCTTACGGACTTTCTTCGACTTTCCACTCGGAAGGAAGTTTATCTTTAGTATATTATTATCGTCATAGATCTTACGTGATTCAGTCATTATATTGCGCGGGTCAAAGATTTTTCTCGTACGATGATGTCATGGCTAAGATCATTAGGATAAGTGAAGAAAACATCAGGAGATTAGAAATGATCTGACTGACCTCTGATGCATCGTAGTTAAGAAGCATGCCAGAAACATAATACTTGTATACGTTTTATCTTTTTTTTCCTATAATTTTAATATTCAATATTAATACTGGCTATGGATATAAATACGTGATCTAAAAGAGCTTATTCGGACCCCGTTCGAGGGAACGAGTAGAGTCCAAACAACCGTGATATTAAGCAATATGTAAGTATAGAGATTGCAATGCTGGATCAGGCAATCCAACTTAGTCCAGCAAAATTTTAGCCCTGCTGGACAGCGTCATGTGCTGCTGGATTGCTATACCTAATAATGTATGTTAAGTAACTTTCTTTTTCCTTGGACTCTGACTATCGCATTAGAGGTTGTAGGTGTGACAATTTGTATGCAGGGTCATTTGTAATAGTCCAAGAAAATAGCCCTTTAAATACGAATTTGAGGTAAATACTTGAATTTTTGATATAAGTTACTTTGAAAGATTTAAAAACGATCTGTGAAAGTTTTTTGTAAAATCACCCCCGAGAACATTGAAAAAAAAAAAAAAAAGTATTTGTTTTTGAAATTTTGGGAAAACGGTAAGTAGTAGAAAAAAAAGGTTTAAATAAAAGTTGTAGAGCATCAGATTTTATAAAGAAATGCCCTGTTTATGTTTTCGCTAACATTAAAATTATCCGAGATAGGGCGGTTAGAAGCTTGGGGATGATAGTAAATAGTCCGGTCAGTTTTCCATTTTGATCTGAAAGGATAGGACCAACGGGAAAATTTGTGTGTGCACTAGATATTTAACAATCCAGAAATTCAGGTCTCTGACACATCAGGTTAGCTAAAAAAAAAGCGCGGAAGATCGAAAAAGGCAAATAACTCATGAGTAGTGCAAAATATTGAAAAATGCTAAAGGTAAAAGCTATAGATAATTGAATTTCCTACAAAAATGGTATCTGCATATTTTTTCATAAGTGCGATGCTTTTCGCAAAAAACACGCCTAAGTGTAAAATTATTTAAAAATGTTTATCTTACAAGTTTTTCTCAATAACTAATAATGCGTATAGCTACATTATTAAGTCTATTTTTCAATAATAAGCAGCACTTTAAAAAATATTTTTTCCTTACTAAGATGAATTTTTTTTTTCTCATCTAGACGGATTTTTAATGCAGAATTAAATCCTTTGGTTTATGCGAAATCCGTCTACTTAGTACCTGTAATTTATTAACTTTCATTGAATAAAGAGAAATGATCAGTAGTGACTGCCTGACCGAGTCAGGATTTCTTGCCAAAACCGAAACCGAAACCGAACATTAGGCAGCTCTCTTAGTTTTGGCTTAGGTTGACATAGCATGTTGAAATGAAGTGTATCTTTACTTTTATGTCTCCTGACCCGGTGTCTATCTGTAATAGTGAGATTAGAAAAAAATATTGGTTTACTTTTTTTTCCTTTGTTTAAATAAATTTGAATGACAAATACAGCGCGTTTAAGTTCCCTGTGACGTCACTTGTTCCGTAAATGCGCCGCGCTCCAGATTTTTGAAGCGCTGTATCTTTGAAATTTTCCAAGTATTCGATAAAGCAAAAAATACGTGTTCAATATTTTGATAATTTTACTTACGAAACAAAACAAATATTTGAATTTTTGCCATTTGCCAAAAAACCCTTCACAGTTTAACATTTTATCAAGAACAAAAGCCTAGAAATCCAACTCATTGAACAAGTTCTTAAGCTAGACAAACTCATCGACCAACCGGATATACCAATATAGCAATACTGAGGAACCTCTTAATAACAGTAATTAATAAAATTTTAATAGAGTAATGCCACCTTATACAGTTGCTTCTTGGAACATCAAAAGCCTGGTCGTTTATGTTATTATGTTGAAATATTACTCCCATAGCATAACATTGATGTAATGCTTGTCTCTGAAGCACAACTAATATTCATAAGTGCTTTATTGAAGTCTATGTAAATAAAGATAAGTTCAACAGCATTAAAATCAAGGACTATCACATTTACTCAATCTTCCATCCAGACGGGACTGCTCATGCAGGAACTGCTGTGATTGGGAAAAGAAATATAAACCATAAAGTACTACCAAAATATAAAACAGTACATCTGCAGTTAACATGGTGCAAGATGAACATGGTCAGCTAAAACATACAACATAGGAAAATCAATTCACTGACTATTTTAGGACCACTTGTTATAGATTTATTAATTCAGACGTGACTCCCATGCAAAGAATGTTGCATTTGAGTCTGAATTCTTTGCATGGGAGTCACGTCTGACTCTTCCAAGAGGACGAGAGCTGAAGAAACCCCTTGACAAGAACAACGTCTACGTATTCAGCACAGGTCAAACAAAATATTCGACAAGCTCTATGGTGCATTCCGCAGTGATCCTTTTTTTTTTCCCGTGTGTAATCCGTCATTAAGTATTTAGTAAGTATTTACGCATGGTACTTATCATCTTATGTTGGTGAGCTGATGATGGAAGGAACAACTCCTTAACGATTAGGTATTAGTTTATGATTCTTTAAATATTGATATCTTCGACAATTGTAAGACGATTTTTAGACTTTTTTTTTATTCAAAAGGGTATATCCTTGAGTTGGTCTTATTGGCACCAAATCTGGATCTGATGAAGGAATCTTAGGCAAATCGAGGGAAACCCTCAAGTATTATAGGCGTGTACAATCTATTTTAGTTATTTTCTAAAACAATTCAAGTATTTACGTCTGGTATTCATAATCTCATGTTGCTGAGCTGATGTTGGAAGGTACAACTCCTTAACGATTAGGAGTTCGTGGATAATTCTTTCAATATTATAGGGTCATATTGACTGTTATTCTCGGATAGTCTCAATTTTACCAATTCTTGGTCTAGTGATGGGATTCCATGAAAACGAGGGCCACCCTTAAATTTTAACGACATGTTAAGTGTTTGATTTATTTTTTCTAAAACGATTTCAGTATTTGCGTCTCGTACTCATCATGTTATGTTGCTTAGCTGATGATGGAAGGTATAACTCCTTGAAGATTAGTAGTTTTAAGTAATTCTTTAAACATTAAAGGCTCGTTATACCTTTTCGTCTTTAGTCTCATTAGACCGGCACTGTCTCATTATAGCAGCTTATTTTGATGGTCTACCTACCTTTTAATAAATTTCACTTTCACTTTACTATTGGGTACCGACATATCTGCGGGTTTTGCATGGAAGTAGAATAAGCACGCGGTCGAGGTGCGTGCACTGCGTAAAATCTGCGGTGTATCGCTCACAGACTGCGTTCGGAACAATGATGAAAGAAAAAGAATTGGTCTGAAAGACAACGTCGGAGTTAAGATAAGGAGAAGTATGCTCTGGTGATCCGGACATGTGGGATAAGTAGATGACGAAAGATTGAGCGAAAGTTACCCACCATGACCAAATTGGTCGTGCGGTAACAGAAAAGTGAAGGTAAAAATGTTAAAGTAGCAAGTGAGGTGTGTAAGGATCGTACCATACGACGTTTGGTTCTCTTGTACCCCACTAGGGAAGTGGCGTGAAGTTTAGTTTAGTTAAGTTCAAAACCATAGAGCTAGTATGAAGGAATTATTAATGTTAAAGAAGCGAGTGAGGTGTGTAAGGACCGTGCCATATGGCGTTCGGTTTGCTCTACCTACCCTGCTAGGGCATTTTCCTAGCGGGGTAGGCAGAGCGAACTTACTTCACGCCATTGCATGAAGTAAGGTATTGACGCGACTACTATAAAGCAAGCTGTGCTTAGGGTTTCTTGGTGTAAAACAAAGGGGGGTTATTAGAGGGGCATTTCCCTAGCGGGGTAGGTAGAGCGAACTTACTTCACGCCATTGCATGAAGTAAGGTATTAACGTGACTACTATGGAGCAAGCTGTGCTCAGGGTTTCTTTGTGTAAAACAAGGGGTGTTATTATATATCCCACAAAATATCCACATTATACGCCACACAATACGCCATAAGCATGCTAAATCGCTAGTCTACAGAGTTAACTGTCGGGAAAGAGATATCCTTGAGTATAATCCACATCCAATTGAAGTCATCGAGGTCACATATTAAAGCCTGGATATCATTAGGGACTAGGGGACTTGTGAAACTTAGTGCCACTGCATCACCAGATGACTTGATAAAAGCTTTGACCAAACATTAGAAATAATACTGACGGGACTAAACTAGACTAGAGCTCAATGGTAAGGACACGCACCTCTTAACCGAGGAGTGCGGGTTCAAACCCAGGCATGTACCTCTGTATTTTTCAAATCTATGTACGTATTTATTACCACTAGCTCGACGGTAAGGGGAAAACATCGTGATGAAACCAGCAAATTTAAACAACTAGGATTTGTAACCATGATCCAAAATTTGTCTGCTTCCCTTATCTTAGGGTTACGAATGTCAGATCGGCAGTCGCTTCAATGTAATTATCAGACTCGCTAGATCCTAGATCATGGCCTAAGCGGATCCCGTCTAAGCATGGAACATATCGCTATGAAGATAAAGACTGACACTACATGAGTACTTACAGCTTGATGTTTCGGCATATCGCGTTTAGTCCAGTCAGTATTATTTCTACTGACAATGCAACAAGAAAGTTTAAAATCAAATATCTATATTCAACAAATCAAACAAACTCAAACTCGATGGGTTAACGTTACAATTTTTTGCTATATCGAATACTCGGAAAATTACAAAGCGCTTCAAAAATCTGTAGTGTCTGGAGTGAGCGCGTCACGGGGACCTTTAACGCGCTGTATTTGTCATTCTTATTTTTTTGAATAAAAGAAAAAAACGAAACCAATATTTTTTTCTAATCTCACTATTACAGATAGACACCGGGTCAGGAGACATAAAAGTAAAGATACACTTCATTTCAACATGTTATGTCAACCTAAGCCAAAACTAAGAGAGCTGCCTAATGTTCGGTTTCGGTTTCGGTTTTGGCAAGAAATCCTGACTCGGTCAGGCAGTCACTACTGATCATTTCTCTTTATTCAATGAAAGTTAATAAATTACAGGTACTAAGTAGACGGATTTCGCATAAACCAAAGGATTTAATTCTGCATTAAAAACCCGTCTAGATGAGAAAAAAAAATTTCATCTTAGTAAGGAAAAAATATTTTTTAAAGTGCTGCTTATTATTGAAAAATAGACTTAATAATGTTGCTATACGCATTATTATTTATTGAGAAAAACTTGTAAGATAAACATTTTTAAATAATTTTACACTTAGGCGTGTTTTTTGCGAAAAGCATCGCACTTATGAAAAAATATGCAGATACCATTTTTGTAGGAAATTCAATTATCTATAGCTTTTACCTTTAGCATTTTTCAATATTTTGCACTACTCATGAGTTATTTGCCTTTTTCGATCTTCCGCGCTTTTTTTTTTAGCTAACCTGATGTGTCAGAGACCTGAATTTCTGGATTGTTAAATATCTAGTGCACACACAAATTTTCCCGTTGGTCCTATCCTTTCAGATCAAAATGGAAAACTGACCGGACTATTTACTATCATCCCCAAGCTTCTAACCGCCCTATCTCGGATAATTTTAATGTTAGCGAAAACATAAACAGGGCATTTCTTTATAAAATCTGATGCTCTACAACTTTTATTTAAACCTTTTTTTTCTACTACTTACCGTTTTCCCAAAATTTCAAAAACAAATACTTTTTTTTTTTTTTCAATGTTCTCGGGGGTGATTTTACAAAAAACTTTCACAGATCGTTTATAAATCTTTCAAAGTAACTTATATCAAAAATTCAAGTATTTACCTCAAATTCGTATTTAAAGGCCTATTTTCTTGGACTATAAAACATCAACAAGGCGTAGATTACTGACATTATAAACAACAACGTTTGTTTTACGACTTCCTAAATCGACAAAAAAAAACGGCTTTCCATACTAAATGACCCAAACAGCTGATGTAGTTTGTATAAAAATTCGATTTTTTTGTCTATTTAAGAAAAATCGTATTATAATGTCAGTATCTACTCCTGCGGGGTAGTTCAGGTTTAACAAATAACTCTGTATATGTATGTATGCATGTATGTACGCATGTAAGTATGTAGGTATGTTGAAAAGAAAGCTAGTACTCACAGCCTGCGGCGGCAGATAGATGGAAGGAACGCGCTCGCCGACCATGTCCAGCGACCGGCACAGGAACCGGTCGAGCTGGTTGATGGGCGCCTCGAACAGCAGCACCGCCGGCAACGCCAGCTGCGTGCCCAGCGCCAGCGACCGCTCGCCCAGCGACAAATACCAGCGGAACAGCGGGTTCGACTCCTGGGAAAATTTACTATGGATAAAAACGGCGTATCATTGGTGGTAACTCGAATCTAGTCATCTCTGTCGAAAGCCTAGCTAACAAAGAAGAATCTACACTAATATTAGAAAGATGAAGGATTCGATAGTTTGTTTGACTTTGCATTCAATAGGCTCCGAAACTACAGGACTTAAACTAGAACTAACTAACATCACACCACTTGTCACTACTTTTTCACAATTTTCCATCTAACCCAGTCAACTTTTATTTTTGGCTGAATGTGGTTAAAGGGCTGCAAGCCCCTTTAACAAGCAAGCCGCTTGATCTCTCTCTCTGCCTACCCCTTCGGGGACTACAAGCGTGATGTTATGTATGTACCTATGTACTTTTACAAAATCGGGGAAATCTTGTGTTTCGATAAAACTACACGACGAACAGCACGACTCACTTTGATGGTGTGGTAGATCTTCTCGGTGACGCCTATGCCGGACTCCACGATGGGGATGGCGGCCACCCGGGACACTGTCTCCAGTCTGAGGCTGTTGTGGTTCGTTACCGTCACTGCGACAACAAAATTTAACATTAATAAATAAAATAAAATAAAAGTTTATTTTCCTTTCACAATTAAATAAATAAATATCAGACTACATCACATACATTGATCTGACTCTGAGGTAAGTAGCTTAAGCGCGTGTTACGGATATCAGAATTTAAAGTTGTATTACAAATATATACTTAAATATTGGATAAAAACACCTAGACATTACAAACACAAGTATTCATCACACGAATGTTTGTCCTGAGTGGGGATCGAAAACACAACTCTTGGCGCATGGGGCAGGGTCACTACCGAATGCGCCATCGAACCAGTCAAACTATTATAGCCTATAGTCTTAAGTGAGAGAGAGACTGGTAGCCGTACTAGGTAAATCTGTCTTACAGATAAACTTTTATCTAATAGCGGACGATATAAAGTACACATGTTTTAAAATCTCAAATGTCTTATTAAATCCTAACCTAAATGTGTGTTTTAGAAACGCTACTAGGAAATTTTATCAAAATTAATATGTCGTACTCTTAGATTAAATCAAAAGTCGTACTTCAACTTTTCGCTAAACATGAATTCACTTGCAAAGGTCCATCTGATACGGATCCCAGATCCATAGTTCATAGAGTTAGGTTTTATTTATTACCGAGCTATATTTTTAGGGTTTATTAGTGCAGACCAGACATATACTCTGTTCTTCCCGGATAGAAATCGGGATACATTTATCCCATAACAAAAGGCATTCATTTGTCGTCAGCTTTTGAAAAGACATCAACGCGGTTCACAGCCCAAAAGCACGTGTATTATTTTACATTACATTAGAATACAATTTCTTATATCAGACTTCTTATTATTATATACATTGCTTTATTGCTGCATAGCAATGATATATGAAAAGAAAGCGGAATTCTTACAAAATTTTTCTTATGTCCCAGAACCCTATAGCCGACGAATGTCTGTTCCTCTCAACATCTATCTATCTGAGATATAGTAGCTACATATACAATACCTACGTAGACAACGCGTAGTTGACGCGTAATACTAAACAGTTATGCCCTACTGAAGAGCAATCTTGCAAAACTGCATGACCAGCTTATGGAAGTTTTTAAAGAGCAAGATCAGCTGCGGTGTATTAAAATTTGACCTATGAGAGGACTCTGGGTCGCATCCATGAGCTCAAGGTTGATCTTCGTGATGCGAATAAGACCATAATGCAATACGAAGAGGACATACGAGGTCAAGAGGCTCATCACACCCACAGCCTGTACGAGGAGCTGATTGAGTCACCAGCAGGATTTTCCATCACGCAAGCAAATCATTCTTATTGTGAACATGCTAATGCTAGGCTTAAAAGTAAAAATAAAATCAAGAAGTACATTAAGATCAGTAAATTCATTAGGGATTCTGAACGGGTAATTAAAAGGCAAAAATGTTTCCATAAAAATATAACAAACAATATGGAAGCAGCTCATAGATTATTGATAGTCTTGAATTGTATAGTAAAAAATAGATCAAAGTCATCGAGATATATGTACTACGTAGTAAGTACATATATCTATGATCAAAGTAGATTATAGTATGAATGTGACACACAGAAATTGCGAGATCACGTCTCAAGGCACACATAAGTAGGAAAGTAACTCCGTCCGCCTGTCTGTCTGTTATGCCCGAACTACTTACTTGCAATAAAGTTTGGCAGGACTAAAGTTTGAAACGTGAAACCCTTGGTTTCGTGGACAGGGTCTCTAACCACTCGACCAACGAGCCAGTCGACTAAGCAAATAATGTATGTATTGACGCAAACGTGCATCGCGAAAAGTAAAAATACACAACTTTATCAGCTTATCGCAGACGGTCCACGGATGCGTGTGATGAAAGCATGTAATAAACAACAGCTTCAACGCAGTCAATTATTTTGAATTCGAGAAAGTACTGTGGATAATGTCAATCTTTAGTTAAAACCAATCTAAATGTAGATACATATATCTTAAATAAAGTTAAAAAGGTCAAATCGCATTTATGTAAATGTAGGTACCTAGTTGTTATTGACCCTGACCACCAAACTAATCCAAAGCATAACAATCCCTTGAAATTATGACACTATGATACTAGAAAGAAATTTCTATGAGCATACCCTTTGGAGGCTGTCCCTGGCTCTTACTGACAGCTTGCAAATACGCCTCAGCCTTCTGAGCTATAGAACTCTTCACTTTCTTCCTAAGTCCCAGAGTGCACGTCCCATTGAAAGATTTCTTGTACACGTCTCCGTTCCCCGCCATTTTGCTAGTCACCGTTATTTTGGCGCGATATTCAAACGACATTCGATCCGTATTCTTTTTTAAATATTTGTTTTTCAACGATTGCACAGTGTTTACTCTATTTGGTCACTTGGAGAACTGATTGTTTAAATTGTGAAGTATCGACTAATTAAAGAGGTTATCGGCTAGTTCTGAAATAATACGACTTTCCGAGATGTATGAACTGCGGATCGGAATTAGGTCATCGCCTTAATTAGAAATGACATATCTACCTATACATTTTTATGATTGTTTATCTTTACTTCCTCATACTCTGTTTACAAAATGCACGTTTTATTCCTATTGATGTATCTAAATACAATAAATAAACGACTTAAACCAGCTATAGGCAGATATTTAACGAAGGATTTGCAAAATTTCAAACAAACACAACAAAAGAAGGAAGGGCTTACAATATTCCATTCAAAATATTAAAAGAAAGTATGTGAAAGATAATAATCAGTATAGTCAGACTAAAGAATAGCGATAGCGACATTACCAAAAAAAAAACAGTCGAATTGAGTGAGAACCTCCTCTTTTTTTTAAGTCGGTTAAAAATGGTCTGGATATTGACAGAAATAAACGTTGCGGAAAGTTCTGGCTGCTATTATTAAAAAGACATGAAATCATTCGATGTCATCATCATTTTCCTAGCGCTAAGTCCCGTGCTTAGTCGGGGTCTTCTCCGAACATTATTCAATGTTAGTGACAAAAACGATTTCGTCAAAAGTTTCGTCGCCAGTTCCAATAGGGATGATGACTGCAATAAAAATCTATAATTCTATTTAGTCCGTCAGTTAGCTTATACAAAAATACTAGACACATATTTTTGGCTTTATCAAATAAACAAAAAATCACAAAGATAAAGAGCATCAAAGTTTTGGAGTGGGGACTTGCGATGTCACTATTTTGTAAAAAATTTACTTAAGCGTGACGTCACGCGTAACTTGAATGCATTGTATCTTCGTCAATATTTGTTTGACAAATAAAATATAGGTGTTCAATATTTTTTTATAACCTAACTGACGGACTAAGCAGAATTTTTTTGTCATCTAGCCTATTATAGCGACCTTGTATCCATAACTCCCGGATCCACTGCGCGTCGCTATCTGCTCCTCTTGCCTCTCTTATCGCCCTGACTCGAGTCGAGATGCAGGAAGTCACAACGAAACTTACCTGTCTACTACAATACGAGCAATATTTGATATAAGTATTTCAATGTTAATAATACAAATTCCAAAGGGCAATGTGTATGATTATTTTTTATTTAGCTTTAATATACCTAATACATCCTCCAGACTGAGAAGAATTAGAATTCATATCATCTTTACTTATAAGTATGACAAAAATGTCCCATGTTGGTGTGTGATTGTTTAGGCGGCGAGCCAGCCACTCCTATAACTGTTTCACAGTTTTCCATCTAACCACGTCCAGTTATTTTTTTTGGCTGAATGTGTTTAAGGCTTCAAGTACATGACGCCGGAACCGCACCGGCGCCGGACCGCATGTTTGTGTATACAAATGAAAACCGCGCCTGCGCCGCACCGAGACCGCGTGTTTTATTTTGATGTTGAGTGAGCAACGATTACTGCGCGGCGCCGGTGCGGCGCAGGCGCGAAATTCATTCGTATACACAAAAATGCGGTCCGGCGCCGGTGCGGTTCCGGCGTCGTGTACTTGAAGCCTTAGGGGCTAGCTGCCCCTTTGACTGTGCTTACCCCTTCGGGGATTACAGGCGTAATGATGTGTAAATTATAGATATTAGCGCGGCATTTTTACTCATTGATGATTGGCTAATATCTGTGTAACCCGGAACGAATGTTTGGTTTAGGTATACGTAAACCTAGAACATATAATTTTGTAAAATAGACAGGGTCTCATTTAATGTTATTATTTATGTGTGTCAGGCTAAGTGCTATAAGTAAGAACAGGGTTATATATAACGACACATACCTACAAACTAGTATTGACTTGAATTTAAACAGTCTTTTTACCGTATAAGCTTCATCCTCTACACGAGCTAATCGTGAATCGAAAGCAATTTAGTACTTTACAGAGGGATGAAATAACTGCCTCCTGAAAAAAAATTATGGATCGCAACAGAACTGTTCATTGTTATTTTTTTAAGAATGATTGTAATCAATGGTCCATAATCGTAAGAATTCAAATATCTCGTGGCTAAATAAGTCTGATGTGACTTACAAAACAAATAAAAAAAATAAGCAAATGCGTCTTCCGAGGTTTTCACTGCCGAACGACGATATGTATCATTCATAATTTCTTATACGCAACATTAATGACAATCTATTTTGTAGATCATTCCCGTCAAGCACCACATCTCGACACCTGACTTTAAATGAGAAGTTTAGTTAAACTTTTAACAAGGTTTGATTATGTCAATTACCTTGTCCAATAAACATCGTTCAAAGTTTGTCGTACAAATAATAAAATTAAATATAAACAAATATCCGACAACATCACATACGTTGATCTGACTCCAAAGTAAGTAGCTTAAGCACTTGTGTTACGGAAATCAGAAACAACAGTGGTATTACAAGTATATACTTAAATATTGGATATTGACACCCAGACACAAAACAAACAGGATCGAACCCACAGCTCTTGGCGCATGAGGCTGGGTCACTACCGAATGCGCCATCGAGCCAGTCAAATAACCTAAACTTAGTTTATTGTACGTCTAAAACATAGCTTTAGTTTTGCGAAAAATACACACATTTATAAATAGTAAAACCGTAGAGCTTGTATAAAGAGAATGATGAATGTTGAAGAGGCGAGTGAGGTGTGTAAGGATCGTGCCATATGGCGTTCGGTTCTCTCTGCCTACCCCGCTAGGGAAGTGGCGTGAAGTTTAGTTAGTTAGTTTTTATAAATAGTAAAGTTAGGTACCCAGTTGGTTAAGATAAAAGATGACAACTACACAATCGCAAATCCGATAACTACTACAGAATAAGTCGCTTTTCCGACAGGCTGGGCAACAAACAAAATGGGTACATTATTATTTGAGTCCCAGGCTAACATGGGAAAAAAATCCTTACAAATTGTTAAAGAATTTTTAAAATCACTAGCTATGTAGTAGCTTAGTTCAATTCCTATGTTGTATGAGTGTAATAAATAAGTGCAATAAATGTTATAATATAAATAATGTTTATGTTATAATGCCAAAAACATCTATTACTAGGTGTCTTCG
This sequence comes from Glyphodes perspectalis, assembly GCA_951394215.1. Classification (NCBI taxonomy): domain Eukaryota; kingdom Metazoa; phylum Arthropoda; class Insecta; order Lepidoptera; family Crambidae; genus Glyphodes; species Glyphodes perspectalis. Next base: position 14,958,115 of record OX596210.1, read on the forward strand.
AGTCGAAATCGTGCAATAACCCGGCAAGTAAAGTCTAATTGCGTACTCTCCTACTATTAAAAGAAAATAAATATTTAGTACGACTAGCTTAGTTTGTACCGTTAACATCATGTCTCGATATTATGAAATCGTAGACTTATATCAGTGAACTTTGACATGGCATGTCCAATAATACCTAATCAGTAAATATCTCTTATATAAAAACTGTCTAAACGCAATAAGTAAAACAAAACCTTTCATATACATAACTAATATATATATAGAGTAGATACCTATTCTCAATCAACAAGTTTAATACATAAGATATCGATTATTTTGGACTTTGAATCTAGAAATTAAGTAACTAAGTAAGCAGACACAAAAACAATTCTTAAAGCTTGTATATGCCTGTCTATTTGTTTCCAGTAATCTCCTAAATAGCTGAACCGACTTTGACAGGATTTTCACTGATATATATCTGGTGTTACTGACTTAATGAGTCTAACTAAGCCTACTTTAATTAATGAGAAAAAAAATGCGTTCTACGCAAAAAATATACATATTTGAATTGAAATTGAAACGTTTTGCTTAATACTGACTATTAAGTTTTAGATACACAATAATATTACCAGGGTGTTTTTGCATGTTATTTGCAAAATCAAATATATATTCCTCTTCGATTAATAGTAAATACAAGATAAATATTTGTGGGTAGATCTAACGAATATACCCGCGAAAGTTTGGAAGGATGCTTGTTCCTCTTCCAAGCGTAGAATACTAAACAGAAACAAATAAAAATTAGTATAGGATTACCTAAAGCTAATTTAGATCCCAGAATAATGTACAGTTCCCACACTGACCTTCTATTTTTTAGAGGTAATAAGGGATGAACCGATTCAAAAACCTACCCTATATAATCAATAGATGTAATATACCTAATATTACAATTATGTTAATATTGCTACTTGTAAATTTGCATTTATCTCTGCTCGATACCTACATTTTAAAACAACCTCGCAATTTCTTATACCAACTGATAATTAAAATGAGGGTACCTATATACAAATCCAACGACTACGATAATCGGTATTTTAAACATTAATCACTCAATCATTCTGTTCATAATAAGAACTGCGATTATTTAAAAAATCTAGTACCTAGTGAATGAGATTATCGAGCTAACACATATTTAAAAATAAAACTTTCAAAATATAGTTCAATAAAATAACATCAACCGTCAGAAGTTTACTTTTGCAGTTCATTCTACTTTGATACAAAGAAATATCTGCCTAACGACTGCAGTTAAAATAACCTTTAAAAACAAAGTATAAAACAATTTACTCACTCTTGATAAGGGTGCGTTGATACGTCGAGGGCGCGGAACACACTGACGGCTGCGCGCGCGCCGGTCCACCGCTAGCGAGCGCCCCGGACTTTGGGTCTGTTTGCAGAGCCGGCTGATAGTCATGCAATCACGTTGCGTTTTTAGACTTAGAACGATCATTATTTGTTTGTCCAGGGATAGAAGTGCGAAGGGCATTAGGCAATGATTTTTTTAATTATACAAATTGTAATGAGCCTTTAAAAGTAAATAGATAATATCCAGTTAGTATCACGTATTCATTTTGTTTATATTATACCATAATATTATATTATATCTTTATATATAAAAATTTCGTGTCACAATGTTAGTTGCCATACTCCTTCAAAACGGCTTAACCGATTTTGATGAAATTTTATATGTACCATTGGTAGGTCTGAGAATAAGTTGTTATCTATTTTTCTTACCCCTGAGTGATAAGAGTGGTCCACCCCAAAGCTATAACTTGAGAACGGCTTTACCGATTTCGCTAATTCTTTTTTAATTGTGTTTGTTATTGTCAAGTGAAGGTTCTTATAAAAGAAAACAATTAAAAAGTTTCGAGTTAAATTAAAAAAAAATGGATATTGAACATCCAAGAACGGGGCGTTACGAAGTGCGCCGGGTCAGCTAGTAATACCTATATGTAAAAGTTTGACTGCCAGTACGAAAACATCCATTTATACACATCTATGCATCATTCTTCACAATCTCTAAAGTAACAAATAAATAGATATTATTAGATCGGTTGAAATAATTTCTTTTTCCTAAAACTATAAATGCCAAACCGGCCAAGTGCGAGTCGGACGCGTGCACGAAGGGCTCCGTACCATTATCTATAAAACTAAAAAAAAAACATGTTTGTTGTATGAGAGCCCCCTTAAATATTAATTTTATTCTGTTTTTTAGTATATGTTGTTGTAGCGGCAACAGTTAAGATTTTCAAAGATTATGTATTTATCATCTGTGAAAATTTCAACTTCTGAATAGAAATATTGTTTGATTATTTCGTGGTCTTTCAGTCTATTTCGAGGCTTAAATACCACGACTTTGAGCTATATTAGGCGCATCTGATATATGAAGTGATTTAATTTATTGATTGCTACTGCTTCATCACTCAGCCTTGCTTTTATGAAATGTAACATAATTTCCTCGTATGGGGGAATGTTAAGATTGTATCTGAAAGGGACTTTTTCTCGAATCTCGAAGGTGGATTAACGGTTCATAAAAATGGCAACAAGTATATAGTACCAATATAAATATGATGCGGGCCGATAAAGATATCATTTAGATAATTAGGCAGCCTAATGATATCTTATAAAATCAAACAAATTATCTGGTAGATAATCAATCAATTTATTAAGTATCCAGTGCAATAAAAGAAAGCTTCGAATGATATTTGTTTATTTGTTTGATAAATGTATATTTGTTTTATTTAAATAAATGCTCTACCTAACTTATTAATAGGTGCTATGTAGAATGACAATTCTACAATTAGTAATATACATACATACTTGTTTAATTATTTTGTGGATTTAAGTACCTATTGCTGAGTAAATTATTTTTTTTAGATATATATAGTAACGAAGTATCCGAAATAAATAACTGTTTTATTAATTAGACTAGCTGTGCCCGCGGTTTCATCCGCGTTTATGGTTAATGTTATATAGCTATAGCCTTTCTCGATAAATTAACTATACAACACGAAATCATTTTTTTAAATTTGGACCAGCAGTTTATAAAACTAGCGCGTTCAAACAAACAAACAAGCTCTTCAGCTTTATATATATGTGTGATTGGTATAATTATGTGGATATGTAAAGAAAGAAACAAAAAAATACATGCATAATACATAACATTGTAACATAAAAAAGTAAAAACTATGTGGTAAGTACCTAAAAGGTCTCCGCTCAGCATATGCCGCGGTGGCGCTGAGCGTACCACGACCCTGGTTTTCTGCGGATGTCTAGTGTCGGGAGCGGATTCGAAATGAAATCCGAAAGATCCATATAAAGAACGTTCTAGAAAGATCTGAGTCATTAGTGTATGTGTGACACGGTAGTCAATTAAGTACTTAGTTAGTTTAAAAAAATATCAACACGTTTTACATCCTTTTGTATTTTCTAGAACCATCTTGAGAAGATGTCACAATGTCCAATTGGCTCCCGTGTGTTCGCCCATTCAATGAACGCTCTGGACGCAGAGTGCAAAGAGCGAAAGAGAATAAATAAACGAAAGAGTGCGCGATAGGTCACGATAACGCCGTTCATGCTTTGCAGATTGCACTGAGTGAGGGTATGCTTCGGTGTAGTATTGCCGAAAAATCGATAGTTTTGCAATCCATAGATAAACAGTAAAATCATCTATACGATCTATAGGATAATCCATAGTATCGATAGTATCGATGTCTCTGTTAGTGCAATTTTATCGAAAGTATCGATACTATCGACAGTTTTTGTAATATTGATAGTCGATTTGGTATTGAAGAGCAATACTATCGATACTATCGATAGTTCATTGGTTGACAGCGATCGAAGCTTTCGATACTATTTTATTTATCGATAGACTATCGATACTATCGATTTTCTTCAACTATCGATAGGCTATCGATAGACAATCGATTTTGGCCTATCGAGCGGTAATACTACTTCGGTGTTAGTAAATGCGTTAACAGCTCGGTGCAGTGCGATGAAATGATCGTTAGCAACATCTGCACCTCCCTATGGGGTGGAGGGGATGGGGGGGACAACCACTGCCAGAAGCCAACCAATGTGCGGAGAATGACAAACTGCAACCTCTGCCTCCCTCATGTACACCAGATCATTTTACCCAAACATATACTTGACTGGCCAGTCGGTCATGTGGTCAGAGACCCTGGCCACGAAACCGAGGGTCGCAGGTTCGAATCCCGCTAGGGGCAAATATTTCGTGTGATGAACATGGATATTTGTACTCGAGTCATGGATCTTTATAAACGCATTAAAGTATGTTTGTCCGTTCACCTAGTATCCATAGCACAAGCTTATAATCTTAGTTTGGGGCTTAGGAGTTGGAGTGTCAGTCTGAAGAATTTATTTATTACTAGCTGTGCCAGCGGTGTCACCCGCGTTTATGGTTAATATTATAAAGAATATTTCCGTCATACATGATTTCTATGTAACTTTAACCATTAAGGCTGCACACGCGACGGAAGCTTAAAAAATGGAGTAACTTCTCCCGTTTTCCCAACATTTCCCTTCACTACTCTGCTCCTATTCATTGTAGCGTGATGAAAAGTATACTATAACCTGCCCAGGAGTATGAAGAATAATTGTACCAAGTTTCGTTAAAATCCGTCGAGTAGTTTTTGTTTCTATAAGGAACATACAGACAGACAGACAGACAGACAAAAATTTTACTGATTGCATTTTTGGCATCAGTATCGATCACTAATCACCCCCTGATAGTTATTTTGAAAATATATTTCATGTACAGAATTGACCTCTCTACAGATTTATTATAAGTATAGATTATTTACTTACTTTGACTCTGCTTACCCCTTTGGGGGTTATGGGCGTGATGTTATGTATGTATTTACTTATCTATCTTTATCATTCTAAACTCTCGTAATAAAACGAACAAGACCTGTGTGAAAAAGCAGAAGCGACAATATTTTTGCTTACTTAAATTAAAAGACTTATGTATAAAAGCTCAATAGAATTAATTCATTATTACTTAATTCGAAAAGTTACTTTCGATTCACAGTCAATTTACTAAGCAAACCATCGCAGAGTTTCATCTCGAGCTCGATAGTTAAGTATTATCTTTACCTACAACTGCACCAGAGGGAGAGATTAAGTTTATTTTTTTATTTTATTAAAATACATACCCAGGTACATTGTTACGTCCATGGCCGAAGCTGAAAATTAGAATTCGGAATATGAGATTAAAATAAAAAAATAAGACAGAGCGACATTATATCTAATAGGCAAGGTGATTAACAAACAAACATTGACGAAGATACAATGCATTCATTTTGCGCGTGACGTCACACTTTCGTATTTTTTTTTACTAAAAGTGACGCCGCAAGCCCCCACTCCAAAACTTTGATACTCTTTATCTTTCTAATTTTTTGTTAATTTGATAAAGCGTTAAATACTTAAGCGTATAGTATTTTTGTATAATCTAACTGACGGACTAAATAGAATTATAGTTTTTTAATGCAGTCATAATCCCTATTCGAATTCTCAACATTAATTGTCATTGATATGACTAAGTATTGCTATTTTACGTAGAAATACTAAAAATATGGTTATATAAAGTGCCAATATTGTGATCATTGGTTTAAATAACTTGTTACCTACTTACAAGTGAAGCTAATAAAAATATGATAAAACAATACGTCAGCGGGGAAACACTGACTCGAATAGAAATCAATAAAAGAAGATACCTACTTGAAAATTCAAAGCTCCTGTGTCTATAATGATACTTACGATTGATAACATTAATAGATATGATATCAAACAGCGTTTATTAATGAGGAATATTGTCGAAAACTTGCCTTTATCGTTAGTATGATGATTGGAACTTATCTGATTGCAAGGAAGTGATAAGGTGATTATTTACATAGCTTGGCGATTAATACAAAACTGATTCTTTAATCATTAGGATGTAGATACCACTCATACACAATTTCAAGACACATGTACTTATTTATATAAAACAATCAATAAATAATAATATTTAAGACTTGGGACTTACCTATTTTTAAATGTTTTAAATTATTTTATAATGAAATAGTTGATTAGAAAATTCTATTTAGCCGTTAGTTATATGTGTTACTGAAAAAGTTTATTTTTATATAACGCAACCAAAAAATACAAGATGCAGCGCGTTAAACATCGTTAATCACCATTGAGCTATTATTACTACGTATAGAGAAGCTATATCAAACAAAAATATTATCACGAAGCATGGACTGTGCGTGTTTCAGCATTTGCAGCGCTAAAACTAACAATTGTCGTCTAATTAAGCTATTAAAATACGCAGCGCTAGATCGCTCATAGAGTACATTTTTCTCAAAAAACTTGTTCGCTGCGTCGGTTCCATACGCTAGTAATAATAGTTCAATGTTAATCACTAAATTTGTAAGTGTTTAATAACTTTCACCAGGCTCCCCACTCCAGAACTTTGATATGCTGTATTTTCGTAAAATGTATGTAGGTATTTAAAGCAAAAGTGTTCAATATGCTTGACAACCCAACATATGAAACATATTTTTTTTTTACTAACTAACTAAACTTCACGCCACTTACCTAGCGGGGTAGGCAGAGAGAACCGAACGCCATGACACGATCCTTACACACCTCACTCGCCTCTTCAACATTCATCATCCTTTTCGTACAAGCTCTACGGTTTTTATGACTCCTAACATCACCTTCTGTTAATACACGACCAATCTGGTCGTGGTAGGTGAGCCTGGGCCTTCCGCGGCTTTTTATACCTACCCCGGAAACAAAAACTATTTACAATAGGAAAAAAAGTTTTAACGTATTAAATTCAAACTAAGCTTATGCTTGTACTATTTTTTTTATCAGTCTACATCACATACATTGATCTGACTCCGAGATAAGTAGCTTAAGCACTTGTGTTACAGATATCAGAATCAACAGTGGTATTACAAATATATACTTAAATATTGGATATTAACACCCAGACACAGAACAAACACAAGTATTCATCATACGAATATTTGTCCTGGGTGGGAATCGAACCCACAACTCTTGGCGCATGGGGCAGGGTGACTACCGAATGCGCCATCGAGCTTGTCAAAACTATGGATACTAGGTGAACGATAGACATACTTAAATACGTTTATAAACATCCATGACTCGGGCACAAATGTCCATGTTCCTCACACGAAACATTTGTCCCTAGCGAGATTCGAACCCGCGACCCTCTGTTTCGTGGCCAGGGTCTCTTACCAGTCGACCAACGGGCCAGTCAGTTAATAGGAAGAGAAAGGCTCAAACCTTAGGAAGCTTAGCTTGACTTAGAAGTTGATGTATTTTAGAAGATATTGTCTTATAAGACTTATGTAAAGGGGCAGTCCATTAATCACGTAATGTTTTTTAGAAAATTTTTAGAAAAAGGTTAAACAATTCAATTCTTTATCGACGTCGGTACCACTCGGCCTAATCGATATTAAAAATGAATAATTATGATTATCATCGCAATATTATCTTATCAATCGATGAGGATGTCAAAAACGCAATGCCAACACTTTCTGAACAAACGTAGTGTGTGACTAACGTGTAAGAACTTATTTAATTGTGACTGTGAAAACGTAATCTGTGGGATTTGCAGTTGATTAAGGACATTTGTGAATGTTAAAGGTAATTTATTCTCCCGTCTGACACATCAATTCCCAAGTCCCAAACTAAGCTTGTGCTTGTGCTATGGATACTAGGTGAACGGATAGACATACTTAAATATGTTTATAAATATCCATGACACAAGTACTAATGTCCATGTTCATCCCTCGAAACATTAGCCCATAGCGGAATTCCAACCCACGACCCTCAGTTTCGTGGCCAGGGTATCTGACCACTCGAGCAACGGGCTGTAAAATTTATTTTAATATTAGCCTCTCTGACTGTGATTTCGTCTGCGTAGACTTTGGAATAAAAGCTAAAGAGGAGTACTATCTTCCTTTTTTTTTATTCTTTTTTTAATCTACCCTGGTTAAACATCTGTAGCTATAGACTTTATAATTACACGGTTCGGTGTCCATTTTCCTTTTTCGAGTTTCCTTTTTTCGCCTTGTACCTTATGGCCAAAAAGAGGGAACCAGACAAATATTAGGACGTTCATTTCTACATCTTAAAATTTATTCAATTCTCAACGCCCTCATTAAATAAGCTGCTAGCTGCCTAGGTCTTATCTGAGAAATGAATAATCCAGCTAGGGTTGCCAGATAGAACCTTATCAAATCCGGGACAATTCTGGGAGTCCCACAGACCACGGCGCTTCGCTTCGGTGTGCCGGTGCATAAAGCATTCGCCGCGTGAAAACGAAAAAAAAAGTCATGGCAATTTTGCCATGTACAAAACTATGTACAAAACTAGTAGGTTTTTTAAATCCGGTACAATAAGGTCTTATTACTGGACACGGGACAAGAAATTCCGGGACAATCCCGGATTTTCCGGCCATCTAGCAAGCTGGATTTATCCAGCCCCGGTCACCAGTGTCTGCCAATTTATATAGGGGAGAGTCAAACTGAGCGGGTTGGACCTCTCGTCTCCTTATATATACGGCTTTACTTTCGTGTGACCTGTCTGTTGTGTTTTTAAATTAATGTAGAAACATTTTTCTCAATAAAATATCTACTAGACTGCATAACTGTTGAGCAGTAGGTATTTCTAAAGTGTTGATTCGTTTCGGACAGGAATTATAAGAATTAACTTTCTCATAAAAATTGGCCAATGATATTGTGATAAGACCAGGCATATCATTTATGCCATCTAATAGATATATGTGAGTAAGTATATGATTGTGTAGGCGACGGGCTAGCCACTTGTCACTACTTTTTCACATTTTTCCACATAACCCAGCCCAATTTTATTTTTGGCTGAATGTGGTTAAAAGGGCCTGCTGCTCCTTTGACTCTGCCTACTCCTTCGGGGATTATGGGCGTGATGTTATGTATGTATGTGCTGTGAAGTTTCCTTGTATATATAGATATACAAGAAAACTTATACAATAACCAGTACCGTGTTTACAAGAAGGATATTTGGGTCGCCCAGGCCCAGGGCGACTATCATACAGGGAGTCTAGAAGAATGACTGCTATATCGCGCTGTGTATTTTTTTTATTTACGACATCGTTCTTCCGATGAAATTTTTACTTACCTTTCATCTTTATGATCGATGTTATTTATTTATTTATTTAATAGAAAACAAACGGTCATACAGTTATCTTATGCAATTATGATACATTATCCCAAATAGACCTATAGTTTCCTTATTTATATCATTTTATATCGTTAACAATATGAGCATGTCTGCCTACGCATACTACACAGTACTTACAGATAGTTAGATGGTTAGAAAACAATTATTATGTACAAAAAGGTGTGTATTGCCCTGATATAATTAACTGATTACGGAACAAAAGCTTTTTTAATTGAATTGATTGTGCAGCAAAAGATATCAACATCAAACAATTTGTCGTTGTAAAGTTTACGGCACGCCTTATGAAAATATTATTACAATAGAATGATTTACACTTGGGAATATAAAATAAGTCCTTTTTACGACATCGACGCTCATGTCCACGGGGTACTCTAAAGGAGATATTGTGTAAAAGTAAGGGGGCCTCTAAAGTATTATGTATAATTTTATATAGTAAGACCAAATCAACGCAATCACGACGCATTTCTAAAGATTTAATATTATGAAACTTTAGAGATTCTTCATAACTAGAGAAGACATTTCCTGTTCGAAAATTGAGAGCCTTTATAATTTTTTTCTGAATTTTTTCGATTCGGTAAATATGTACTTTGAAATACGGTTTCCAGATAGCACAAGCGAAATCAAGTCGACTGAGAACAAAACTATTATACAAAATTTTGTATGTTAAAGCCTTTTCGAAAGGTTTACCAAGACGGAGTATTGAGCCCAATTTCCGATATGATTTTTCCAACATAGCATCGATGTGAGGAACAAAAGTCAGTTGAGAGTCCACTAGAACACCGAGATCGCGGATTTGTGAGACTCTGTTAAGACACTTACCACCTAAATGGTAATCATAAGTTATAACATTACGTTTTCTAGAAAAGGTTATTACATAACATTTTTCAAGATTAAGAAAAAGACTGTTATCATTACAGAATTTATCAAATCTGGTTAGGTCTTGCTGTAGTAACTCACAGTCCCTATTTCCGCGATATATAGCAGAAATGGCCTAAAATGGTAATGGAGATAAATAGTTCTGCATACTTTGTATTCACAAAAAGAATTAAGCATTTAAGGGTGAAGCTACTACTATATATCATAGTATCAACATCATAGATATTCATCGAAAGCCGAATATTGTAGTTGCAATCTACAACCTAGCAATCACAAGCAAAGCATGCTTAAATAAATTCAAGTCTAGACTAATCTACATAAATACTACAATTCATCTCAAACTCGAATGCATACATAAATTTAACAGGCTTTCTTCAGGTATTTAGTAATTTTTAAAAACCTTATTTTTATTTTTGATGTGTTGACGAATTGAAACCTATTTGGCGCCTTATTTCAGATTTCTTCTTTTTTCAACATGCGTTCTATGACTTTCGCACGTCTTTTGTTTTAATTGTAAAATTCAAACATCTGATTTTTCATTTCATTCAACTACCAGGGCTATATCTACTGTGTATCTTATCATAAACTTTTTTATCCCGTGCCATTAAAGAAACAAATCTAAAATGTCGGCACTAATCATTCACTCTCCCTCGCACATTATACCCGCCTTTAGTCACACACGTCGGCACATAACGTAACAGAATTTTCTGGATCCCGAAAATGTACCGAAATAACAAACATTACCTCCTTATAAATAATAATAAATAATATATTCTTCAGACTGGCACACCAATTCCCTAGTCCCAAACTAAGCTTATAAGCTTGTGCTATGGATACTAGGTGAACGGATAGACATACTTAAATACGTTTATAAACATCCATGACTCGAGTACAAATATCCATGTTCATCACACGAAATATTTGCCCCTAGCGGGATTCGAACCCGCGACCCTTGGTTTTGTGGCCAGGGTCTCTGACCACTCGACCAACGGGCCAGTCTAAATGAAATGTTGAAATGTTGTTTTTGTTGACGGTCCGACCTTTCATTACAAGTACGAACCCTAGCCTAGTCTTTTTCCAGGAAATATCTACCATGTACATTACCATACCTCGGCGGCCAGCGGGTGTGCTATTACATTAAAAGGTAGGTATTTGGTTCTATTTGCACTATATGTGCTCCTTTTGTGAATCTACGGCGCAACCACCTTGATGTATTCATCACGAATAATCGCGATAACGAAATGGCGATCACATCTAGAAAGTTAAAAGTATATTATATTATATATGGGTATTTTAAGTGACTTGTGATTGCACAAGTCACTTAAATGAAAACCCATAGAAACGATGCGCAGAAATATCATTAGCCAATGCTTATGATATTTCTGCGCATTGTTTCTATGGGTTTTCAACACTATACTTATATGATACAGAGATATCTATTTACTGACTCGCGTAGGTAGAACGTGGGTGAACTCATACCAAAATGTATCAGATTGTGAACAATTATCTTTATCACAACTTCAAATCTATTGCATACCGCAGTCATTAAGTAGATACTTCAATAAACACATAATTGAACTAGCGGGCCTCTTTGACTTTTGTTCCATTCGTATTCGTATCCTGATTACAGCGGCATTTACAGGGTCCAGTTGTGAATCTGCATCAATTAGGGAACCATTCAAATGACAACAACCAATATCCTTAAAATCGACCCAGCAATCCAAGAGAAGTTCAGTTTCATACAATGAGATAGTTAAACCAAAAACAGTGTATCAACATGTAAATTTGGTATCTATCAATTTCCTTCTAGGACTAAAGTGAAAATTTTAACAAGCAAGGAAAAAAACCCTAAGAATATTTTTTTTTTCTTTTTTTTTAAGTTTAAATATAAATATCCGACAAAATCACATATTTGATCTGAAATCACATATCTGACTCCGAAGTAAGTAGCTTAAGCACTTGTATTACGGATAACAGAAACAACAGCGGTATACAAATAAAAACTTAATTATCTGATATAACACCCAGACACAGAACAAACACAAATTCATCATACAATTATTTGTCCATGGTTGGGAGCGAACCCACAAATCTTGGCGCATGGGCCAGGGACACTACCGAATGCGCCATCGAGCTTGTCATATGCCAATACCCAACACACTATTAGTCTTACGACATGCTAAGCTATGTACACGACTGGTACATTCTATTGGGTACCAGAACACATGTCGGTGTGGGACTAACTAACACGTATTTTATTAAGTGACTTCAATCTATTTACGAGGTTATTGAATAATAACCTCGTAAATAGATTGCTTGTTTGCTTCCAGATCATGCAAGATGGGGGTTGATGGTCGTCTCGCAGCAGCGCTTCTGCTTGTCTCCCTGGCCCACCTCGTAGTCACCGACGGTCTGTAATCCCTTCACTTCATGTTTAAATAGTTTAAATTGTAAGTCATACCACTTAATAATCTACCATCACCAAGAGCCGCCATCTAGGGGTATCGACTGTGGCGGTCACTCAGGAAATTTTATCCAGTCAAGCTCTGCAAATCTGTGGTCTCACGCAAGGCATATGCCTTACAACCATCAGCATAATCATCGGTTTGGGGATACACATGCGCCTTCTAAATATCGCCCAAGACGCCGGTGACGCATGCCGGCCCTGATTATAGTTAACCTAGTTAATGGTGGGGCTTAAATTAAACTAGCGTATCATACATAAATTATTTACTATCAGAACATACCTAGTCTCGTAATAATACAAATAAAAAATCCAATTGAAATTACTAAAGCTGCTAGAAGCTATCGAAGAGTTTCACTATCCACCGCATTTCATCAGATACCTCAGTTGAATGTTGATTGGGACATTTCATTTTGATATGAGACTGGTTCCTACATTAAGCAGAAATTCCTATTGAATACTACAAGTGTTCAATAGGAATTTCTATTTTGGATTTGGACATGGCAGAATTTGAACATTTACAACAAAACGAATAATCAATATTTGGATCACTAAAGTTTAGCAATTATAAGTTCTCAGGTAATTAATTACCTGGTTTAGTCTTAGTCTAAGTTTAGTTAATTTAGTCGAAACTGCTATAGTTACCTGGGACCTCGGTGTATGTTTACTTTAACAAACTGACGATCAAATTTTTGCAGAAACTGTATCATGCTCGTATATGCAGGAGATACCGAGACCGCCCACTCCGACCTTCCCCGACCAGGATTTTACTGGTGAGTAATCGTCCTCCTAGAATTAATATCGCAAGGCAATTCGGGGTTTACGTCTTCAGACTATTTAGCGAGCTTGCTGGTCAAATGGGAACTATCTGACCAGCAAGCTATCTGAAGTGTTATCAAAGGTCTTTGATAACACTTTGTGCTCGCACTAAAAGTGGAAGACTTCCGCCGAGCTAGGTGCCTAGGTGCTCGGGGACCTAGGTCCAACGAACCGTCTCGGTGTATTGTATATATTTAGTGACAAGAATAACTTCGTCAGCGCAAAGCAGGAATGTATGGCGTTTCTACATGTTCGATCTACGACATCAGTTCACATATTATTAGAGCTATCTTGACTATCTTGTGATGCGGTTGTTACAACTTCAACAGGGAACCAACCAATTCAAAATGTCTAATTTAGATTATGGTTATATACATATTTGTGGCATCGCGATGCCTTGAATGTGGTATACATATATACTTAATTAGATTTTTTAAAGCTAGTTCACTCACTTAATTAGTAGATATTTTTATTAAATTTCAAAGTTATATACTAAAGGGTTCGAACTTAAAATCCCTTACTTGTCAGGCGATCTGTAACCATGATATGGCTTACTATACTCGGGGGCAGTCATAACCATATTTGTCCCCAATTAAAAAAAATCATCGATTATCGGTCTTCCTGCTATGTTTCAGATGTCTGTCCCAATGCCAGTGCGGCAACGCACTGGCAATACGTCATACGTCTGATGTTAAAAATCTTCATAGACTGTTCCCCACAGTACTTGCCCACAAACAAGCAAGCTTCATGCTGCTTAGCCTGTGGCTAATAGCCCTACTCATTGTATAGAAATAATAACTATCTGGTGGAATAGAGCTTATCACCGTAACGAGATCTTTCATAGTACACATTTTTTCATTTGAAAAGCTCGATGGCGCATTCGGTAGTGACCCTGCCCCATGCGCCAAGAGTTGTGGGTTCGATCCCCACCCAGGACAAATATTCGTATGATGAATACTTGTGTTTGTTTTGTGTCTGGGTGTTAATATACAATATTTAAGTATATATTTGTAATACCACTGTTGTTTCTGATATCCGTAACACAAGTGCTCAAGCTAACTACCTCGGAGTCAGATCAATGTATGTAATGTAGTAATATATATATTTTTTTTTTTACACCGCGAATTAAACTATTTGTTTCTTCTTTAGGGTTGACATGGAGCCAGCGACCACTGCTCCCTGCCACTCGAAGAGAAGATGTCTGTATGGACCAATGGATATCGGGCACGCAGATCATGTATATGGAAGAAGAGATCGTGGGTGAAGTCACTATAGCCAAACTAAATTACCAAGGTAAGTGTGTGTGAGGGTGCGCAGCTATTTGCGCACCTAGAAACCAGAATATATTAGTTTCACCTTATAGGGACTCTTACCTAACATCACATCCGTAATCCCCGAAGTAGGTAGGCGGAGTCAAAGGGGCAGTAAGCCCCTTTAACAACAGCCGAAAATAAAACTGGTTTGGGTTAAAAAGAAAAGTGACACATGGCTAGCTCGTCGCCTATACAATCACATACCTATTAGTCGGCTTATATGATAACTTTTTTATTTAAAACAACTAATATGCCTAATAATAGTCCTGTAATTGGTATTAATTCTCCCGACTGACACACCAATTCTCTAGTTCCAAATTAAGCTTATAAGCTTGTGCTATGGATACTAGGTGAACGAATAGACATACGTAAATACGTTTTATAAACATCCATCACTTGAGTACAAATGTCCATGGTCATCACTCGAAACATTTGCCCCTAGCGTGATTCGAACCAGCGACCCTTGGTTTCGTGGCCAGGATCTCTGACCACTCGACCAACGGGCCTGTCAAATTAAGATACTTATCATCCGGTAATCAGTGTGAAGTAGGTATCTTAGTAAATTCTGACCTTCTACAAAATTTATATTTTTGTATTCAGGTACGGAGACGCCGACATTCGGGACCTTATCTGGAAGCCTTAGCCAGCTCGGTCCCGTTGCGCGCCGGGTGGACAACGAATGGCATCTCATCATTACGGAAAGGTAGCAAGAGTTTTTATCCTGCTATCTGCAAACCCGCCAACAGACTCTAGGCGTCTATTTCACTACGCAGCCTCCAATAATACGATAGGATACCTTATTTCATGCAATATGTGGCCTTGGGCTCAGGATAAATCAGAAATTTGCCCGCTCAAGAAGAGGCAAATTAGCCCCGCGGAATGCAGATTAACATAAAACAATTTGATGGTTGACAGTGGATAGCGCATTTACATACATACATAGATAACATCACGTCCGTAAACCCCGAAGGGGAAAAGTCGTATAGAGACAACAAGCCCCTTTAACCGCATTGAGCCAAAATTAAAACTGGGCTGCGTTAGATGGAAAATTGTGAAAAAGCAATAGGTCGTCGCCTACATAATCACATACCCAAAACCCGATATACCATTAGACGCCTTTTACGACATGCAAGGCAAGGAACACAGTTTGCACATTCTCTAAGTCCCAGAACAAGATAGGACCATTTGTTATCTATATAATATTGACAGGCAGGACTACGAGATGGGCATGCACCAGTACATGTTCAACGTGCGCGTGGCGGGAGAGACGATGGCAGCCATCGTGTCGCTGCAGATCGTCAACATCGACGACAACCCGCCTGTGCTTGAGGTGTTCGACGCGTGCCTCGTCGACGTGAGTACTTGCCGCCCGTCCGGGAGCAGTCGGACGGGGTCGTTGACCACTTGCCCACAACCCCAACTCTAATCTTAATTTTTGTACGCATGCCGCAATTATCGCAAAGGCGGTGATGCCGGACTTAAAACACGCTCTCCGTTTTGCTGTCTCATCCATATAGTTGATGAGGACGCGGTCGCATAACTCCAACTTAACCCTACATTAGTAGTACATGCGAGCAGCTCACGTGGAGAAGATATGATATGTGTTATTAATCCGACTTGCCGATTTTCGTAGAGACATGCATGGGCATGTTGGAATCAAATCTTTAAAAATGGTTCATCAATAGTTTTAATTGGTATTTATAATTCCCGCTGAGATGAATTCTTGGTGGGTCTAGATGTTCGTGGTATTTTCATTGATTTCTATAAAACAAGCGTTTAAACTGTTTAGTTCAATCAGATCAATGTATGTAAAGTTGTCTGATGTTTATTATGTAATTATCAAGACGGCCGCGGAAACTCGCTAACCGCTTGTCCGCAATCTTCACAGGAACTTAAAGAGCCGCACGAGACGAGTTGCGTGTACCGAGTGACGGACAGAGACGGCGAAATCAGCACACGCTTCATGCGCTTCGAGGTGCACAGCGACCGCAACGACCAGGACGTGTTCGAGATGGTCGGCGCCAACATCCCCGGCGACTGGTTCACCATGAAAATGACCGTGCACACGCTCAGCTCACTCAACTACGAGACCAATGCACTGCACGTGTTCACCATTACCGCCTTCGTGAGTGACCATCTTGTTCGTTGACACTCGACAAGTCCACCTAGTTGTCAGAGAACGTAGCTACGGAACAGTAGGAAGCAGGCCCGCAAGAGGCAAATGTTTAATGTGGTGCACAATGTCCAGAACATTGTGCTCGAGTCGAGTATGTATACAAAGCGTTTCCTACGTTTTTTAGTCTAGTTATTCAAACGTATGTAGTCTATCTGTTACATTAACATAGCGCAAGCTATAGCATTAAAGCTAGTGAATTGGTGTAGGTTAGTGTGGCGAAATTATTTATTCTCGGTAGATGGGCCATTCCGAACCGGTGGTAGATTCAAACTGTTCTATTTTGTACCTATTACTTGACGATTTACAAGTGCTTTTTTTGAGGCCTACGTAAATAAAGATATTTTGACTTTGACTTTGACTTATTGTTTATTTATTACAATATCCTTGTTTAATCTACATATTGTATTAGTACAAAATTCGTACTTCAATAACATTTAACGAAAAGTAACGCTAACCCTAAGTATTTGCTCCTCAAACTGACTGTCGTTTGGCAGGACTCGCTGAACAACCAGTCGGTGACGATGATGGTGCGGGTGCAGAACGTGCCGCACCGGCCGCCGCGCTGGGTGGAGATATTCGCTGTGCAGCAGTTCAACGAGAAGACCGTGCAGGCGTTCCGCCTGCGCGCCATCGACGGCGACACCGGCGTCGACCCCATCAACTACACGCTTATCAGGCACGATGACGGTACGATCATCGGAACTAGGGTTATTGCTATGGGCGTACGCAGCTTTTGGTTCAGGGGAGGCAGGAAATTTTTTTTGGTCTGGGGGGGGGGGAGGGGAAGGGGGTCTATTCAATTTTTTTTTTGTCCAGGTGTTGGCAATTCCAATTCTTTTTATCCAGGGGAGAAGGGGGCATATTTTCTAACGATCTCTTCTACTATTATGCTAAACTCTTCCAGACACATTATTTTCCTTGGAGGTCCCAGAGGGGGGGCTCGACGGGGCTATCCTGCACGTGGACGAGATTGACCGCGACCGTCTCCAGCGCGAGGTGTTCCAGCTCACCGTCATCGCCTTCAAGGTTGGTGGTAGAAGTAGCACTAACTAACTAAAAAGAACATTATAGTCCATTATTGAGATTACAAAAAAATATTGCGTATTTTTTCTTTGTTTAGCCATAACCAAAAATATTTACAGAATATTTCGGTGTATATTAATTATTAAAATAAAATAAAATAATTAAATTAAAATAAAATAAAATAAATTAAAGAGGGCCCCCATACAACAGACGTGAATTTTTGCTAAATATTGGTTTGGAACCCTTAGTAGGTATGCGAGTTCGACTCGCACTTGTTTAGGTACAATTTACCAATTAAGTTGGGTTACCAAATGAATTCTTATTTTGTCTAAGTGCTTTGAATTGGATTGCAGGTGTGATGTTATGATATATTATGTGATTATGATATGATGGTATTAACGTTGCAGTACGACAACGCATCGGCGTCCACGGAGGCCAACATCGTGATCATCGTGAATGACGTCAACGACCAGTGGCCGCTGCCGCTGCACTCCCAGTACAACATCTCCATCATGGAGGAGACAGCGCTCACCCTCGATTTCCACGAGTTCGGCTTCCATGATATGGATTTGGTTAGTACAAGTTTTTGCGCGCCCCCGTTAAATTCATCAATCACACAGATCATCATGCTTCCCATGGTATTAGAGTATTTTATGTATTTCTCGGAATAAATGTAGCCTTTATTTTGCGGTAGTTTTTTTTTTTGTAGTATATCGAATTCCAGCATAAAAGCGTAACAGACAGACAACTGGACAGTAATTTTCGCATTTACAACATTAGTAAGGATTAGTTGTTTTTTTTTTTGTTGGTCTGAGATTCTAAAATAATGTACTGAGTTCCTTCCCTACTAAGCGTTTGCCTTGCGTTCTTAAACCAGCTGTGTCGCTACTTTTTTACAATTTTCTATTAATTTTAACTTAATTTTATTATTGGCCGAAGAGGTAAAACGAGCTTATTTCTCATTAGACTCTGCCTACCACTTCGAGGAATGCAGGTGTGATGATATACATATATGTATTTATCTATGTATAATTTTGCAGGGAGAAAATGCTCAGTACACAGTTCGGCTTGAGGATGATTACCCTCCCGGAGCGGCCGCAGCCTTCCAGATCAACCCGACGGTGGGCTACCAGCGACAGACCTTCATCATGAACACCGTCAACCACACCATGCTCGACTACGAGGTGACGGAGTTCCAGGAAATAACTATAAAGGTAAAAAAAAATCAAATTTCTATGGGATAGTGTTGATCTGTATAGTAAAACTTTGGAATTATTATTATGTTTTATATCAACATTTAGTCTAATATTTTGATAACGTTTTTTTCCACACACTATTATTTAAAAGCTTTTTATCTGACTGTACTGAACAGCTCCAATAAATTGGAGGTGTCCGAATCGTCAGTGAAAAATATATTAAAATTAAAAAGTGTCAATTCGGACACTGTGTCCGTATAAACTGTGTCCGAGTCGTCAGCAAGTCAGTTAGCCTATTTCCAATGGGGCACTCTGAGCACGTGCCTAGGTCCTAGGAGGTCGAGACAGCCCCTTAGGCAAAGTATCATCATCCTCTTGCCCTTCTCCCAGTTCATCTGGGGTCGGCGCAGCATGTCTTCCTTTTCCATACGTCCCGGTCAGCCGTCATCAAGCTATCCACTCCCATTTCTCTCATTTCATCTTTCACACAATCCATCCATCTATTATTTGGCCTTCCTCTTCCTCTCCATCCACTAACATTCATACTTAAGTCAAAGTATACCTACCAATTTATCACTGACATTTATTATCCAAAAAGATAATAATTTACTAATGTGCCCAGTGCCTCAAATAGTCTAAGAAGTCTAGTCCTGGTTGACTGTCAAAACTCAATAATAGGATTTTGTATCGCAATTATAAAATATGACGACTATATTGACTTTTGATGATATTTTCATCATTAATCTGATTTACAAATAATTATAAATAAATATAGACGCTTAATAATAAAAATCATGCCGTACCGTTTCAGATGATAGCAACAGACATGAACAATACAGAATTCGTGGGCGAAGCGTTGATTCGCATCACCCTCATCAACTGGAACGACGAGCTGCCCATATTCCCGGAGAGCAGCGTCAACATCGCCTTCAATGAAACGGAAGGTGAAGGCTTCCACGTGGGCACGGTCCAGGCCACCGACCGGGACATTGACGACAGAGTCGTGTGAGTACGAGAGCGCCAAGGGTATCCGTATCCGTAATCACGGATATCCGGTAAACAAGAGATATTTGACTCGTAACTTTTCTGGGACTAGATGCAAATTATCTGTACTGGTATCCGCGAATATATACTTGGATCCTTACCAACGATGGTATATAACCACATTGTGGGAACAGTTATTACAACGCAGTACTCACCCCCAGGCACTCGCTGATGGGCAACGCGGGCGAATACCTGTTCATCAACGAGAGCACCGGTGACATCTTCGTGTCGGTCGACGACGCCTTCGACTACCACCGGCAGAGCGTGTTGTTTGTGCAGGTCAGCCCTCTCGCAGTAACCTCCTCCCTCCGACTTTTACACACGCGTGACGAGTTTCAGGAGACTTTGGGGTTTGTGAGGTACCCAAGAAAATATAAAATTATCTTTGTGTAAATTTAAAATAGGCACTCCTAATACGTCAGTACTATACTTTGCACGGAAATGCCTGAGGTAATTCTTTGGCCTTTGTAGCATCAGAATTAAATGATCGAAGGTTAAAACCAATAAAATGTTGTATTTTTACATCACGTAATCATTATTTCAAAGGTTTCATCCTTATATCATTAAATTGTTGTGCCAATATAAAATAGGCTAAATTATTATCTCAGGCGGACGTGCAGACTATAATTAAAATTTGGCACCGGATTCGGTAAGTTGTTTCTAACGAATTTGAAAATTAATGGAGAACATTAGAGAAAGTAAAGAAATTATACGGTTAGCTTGCATATAAATGCGCTAACTGTGTTCCTAACTAAGCATGTCGCAAAATGTTACTAATAGCGTAGAGAGTTTGTTATTGTGTAGCAACTTACTATTTCTTGAACTCTGCCTCTGTATGAACTAACAAACTAACTCAACTTCACGCCACTTCTCGAACCGAAACGAATGCCATATGGCACGATCCTTACACGCCTTACTTGCTTCTTTAACATGTATTGATTTAGTTTACTCCAAATGACTAGTGATGAACTTGATAACAGGTGCGAGCGGACGACACGCTCGGGAAGCCTTTCAACACGGCCACCACGCAGCTGGTGATCCAGCTGTTCGACATCAACAACACTCCGCCCACTTTGCGTCTGGTGAGCTTCCTACGACTACGCCTGCACTTTACCATGACATATACCACTTTAGGGACAGCAAACGGGCTACCTAATAGTAAGTGATCACCCGGCGCCTGTCGGCTCTCCGGCATTCTCACTCACCGTGCGAAACACACAACACAGGTGCTGCTATATCATATAAGGATATGATATTTCCTCGGTCACATACTAGGGGATGCTAGTAGATACCCTTAGAGTTGCATTACTCCATTAAAGATGGTTATGAGGATAACTGTCTTGCACATTCAGCAATCTATTAATTCTAATTGTTAAGAGATTAGATGGCAATCGCTCCGATATAACAACCCGACGCTAATCTGATCTCACTTATCCTAGGATCACAGTCCAAAGGGACTCCTAGTAGTAACAGGAAAAAAACTTGAAACAACATACTAATAGATAAATCACAGTTCACAGTGATCTCGTTTATGGAAAAGTCTTACATTAATGAGGCTAGAATGGCGGAATTTAATACATTTTGTCTACATACTCAGCCCCGCGGCAGCCCGAGCGTCGAAGAGAACGTCCCCCAAGGGTACGAGATCACGCGCGAGCTGCGCGCCACCGACCCTGACACCACCGCGCACCTCGTCTTCGAGATAGACTGGGACTCCACCTGGGCCACCAAGCAGGGCCGCGACACACCTCAAGACGAATATAAGGGGTAAGCTATACCAGGCGAAGTGTTAATATCACTAAAGAGTTTGTCCAAGAAATCAAGAAGAAGGAAAACGAAGAATAAAACTTACATAAATAAATATCATCATGCCCACAATCCCCAGAGGTGTATCACCGAAGGGGTAGGCAGAATCAAGGGGCAGCAGGCTCCTTTAACCACATTCAGCCAAAATAAAACTGGGCTGCGTTAGATGGATAATTTGAAAAAGCAGTAACAAGTGGGTAGCTTGTCACCTACACAAGCACACACCCAAAACCAAATATACCATTAATCGCCTTTTACGACATGCTAGGCAAGAAACACATCATCATCATCATCAGCCTGTTGCAGTCCACTGCTGGACATAGGCCTCTCCAAATGTTCGCCACTCTGATCTATTTTCGGCTACTCTCATCCAGCTCCTGCCAGCCGTCTTGCGCAAATCGTCACTCCACCTGGCCTGAGGGCGTCCTACACTACGTTTTCCGAGGCGCGGTCTCCACTCCAGAACTCGTTTACCCCAACGGTTGTCGGCTCTGCGGCTGATATGGCCAGCCCACTGCCACTTCAGCTTGCTAATCCTGTGAGCTATGTCGACAAATTTGGTTCTCTGCCGGATCACCTCATTGCGGATTCGATCCCTGAGAGAAACGCCGAGCATAGCTCTTTCCATAGCCCGCTGAGTGACTTTAAATCTGTGAACCAGTCGTGCCGTCAGTGTCCAGGTCTCGGTTCCGTATGTCATAACAGGTAGGACGCACTGATTGAAGACTTTCGTCTTTAGGCACTGTGGGATGGACGATGAGAAGACTCGACGTAGTTTTCCAAACGCTGCCCAACCCAACTGAACCCTTCTATTCACCTCGTCCTCTAAGTTGTTTCGACCCAACTGCAATGTGTGCCCAAGGTACACATATTTTTGAACAACTTCGAGGACGGTGCCGTGAACCGCAATCGGTTCCGGTAGAACATGTTCATTGAACATGACCTTGGTTTTATCCAAGTTCATCCGAAGGCCGATGCGTACAGAAGAGTCAGCTAGGTCATTCAACATCTGTTGTATGTCCTGCAGCGTCTCTGCCATTATGACGATGTCATCTGCAAATCGCAAGTGCGAGATGTGTTCACCATTTATGTTGATGCCACGTCCTGTCCAGTTCAGCGTCTTGAACATATCCTCCATTGCATTTATGAACAATTTCGGGGAGATGACGTCCCCTTGTCTCACTCCTCGATGCAATGGTATAGGCCTTGTTTGCTGATTTTGTACTTGGACGGACATATTGGCGGCTTCGTAGAGACATCTCATCACTTGGATGTATCGCCAATCGACTTGGCATCGCTGCAGAGAGTCCAAAACAGACCAGATTTCAACCGAGTCAAAGGCCTTCTCATAGTCCACGAATGCTAGACACAGGGGCTGATTGTACTCTTCGGTCTTCTGTATAATCTGCCGCACTGTGTGGATGTGGTCTATAGTGCCGTATCCGCTCCGAAATCCAGCCTGTTCCGGCGGTTGAAACTCGTCGAATCTTCGCGCAAGACGGTTCGTGATCACTCTTGATCAGCTTATAGACATGGCTTAGAAGGGAAATGGGTCGATAGTTCTTCAATAGGGTTTTGTCCCCTTTTTTGAAGAACAGGACGACCACACTCCTACTCCACGCTTCCGGAGTTCTTCCTTCAAACAGGACAGCGTTAAAGAGCTTTTGGAGTTACCTCAGTACGGGCTTACCTCCAGCCTTTAATAGCTCTGTTGTAACGCCGTCCGCTCCAGGGGCTTTTCCATTTTTAAGCTGTCCAAGAGCAATCCTGATTTCGCCAATGCTGACTTCCGGCAGGTCTTCAGTGAAATGGCGTGTTAATGTGGCTCTAGAGTCTTCATTTTCGGGTACAGGTCGAGATGTATGCGATGCATATAGTCGGGTATAGAAGTTTTCTACCTCCAAAAGGACCGCCGGTTTAGAGGCAACAACTTCTCCACTTGCTGTGGTCAGTTTCGTCAGGTGACTTCTCCCGAGAGATTGAACGAACACCTTAGACCCCCGGTTTTGCTCAATAGCTCTTTCGATATCCAGAGCATTAGAGCGCCGAAGGTCACGTCGCACAAGTTTATTGATCTCCCGGTTAAGAGCCCGTATGCCCAACGAAGTGGTAGGTGGGTCTTCACGTCGTTGCCTCATTAGCCTCAAGGTCTCTTCGGAAAGTTTTGACTTCTTACCTTTACGCCGCATGTTGCAAAATCTCGTACCTTCCTCCCTGAGTACCCGAACCACATTCTCAAGGTGCTGGTTAACGTCAGTTGTGGTTTCCACGGCAGCAAAACGGTTCTCCAGGTTCGACTGGAACGTTTCAGATCCCGCCATGGTTTGGAGCAAAGTAGGCCGGAGTCTGGACTTCATCAGACGGACACGTTCGGCTTTGAAATCGATATTCAGAGTGCCTCGGACAAGTCTGTGATCGCTGCCGGTGTTAAACCTGTTGATCACAGAGACATCTCTGAATATGTGCCGCCTGTCCGCCAGGATGAAGTCGATCTCGTTTTTGGTCATAGTGTCGGGGCTACGCCACGTCCATTTCCTTTGGGGCTGCTTTATGAAGAATGAGTTCATTAAGAAGAGCCCCTCTCGTTCGAGGAAGTTGACGAGCATCTGCCCCCTATGATTCCTGGCTCCAAATCCATGGGGTCCTACTACCGATTCATTGTGATTCTGTACTCCCACTTTGGCGTTGAAGTCTCCCATGACAACAGTGTATTGGGTCTTTATAGTGAAGTGGAGGGCCCTCGATATGTCATCGAACATTGCCTCCACTTCATCATCTGAGTGTGTCGAGGTCGGTGCGTACACTTGCACCACCTTGAGGCTGTACCTCTCGGTGAGCTTGATGATCAGGTACGCTACCCTGTTAGACACACTGGAAATTTCTACAACGTTGTCAAGGAGAGACTTATTGACCAGAAACCCGACGCCACCTTGGGATTGTTGGTCTCCCTCGCGAAAGTACATCAAGTGGCCCGACTCTAGGGTTATGGTGTCCTCCCCCTCTCTTCGGACTTCACTTAGCCCCAGAATGTGCCACCTAATCTTCCCAAGTTCCACCTCAAGTTGTGCCAGATGCGAGTCAAGCCGTAGAGTGCGTCCGTTGTACGTAGCAAGGGTCAGTTTGTGGTGGTGGCCTACCGTAGCCCGGAGATTCTTCGCACCCCCCGCCCCGCCGTTACCGTGGTCGCCACCATGACCAGGAATAGCGAGACTGCCGGGAACTGGGGGCCGTGGCCTTTGTGCTGTATCCATTTGGAGGATTTGCCCATAATCGCCACGCTGGGCAGGCGGGTTGGCGATCGCAGAGCGTTGCTTTTGCCCGGTGACGCTGCTGCCCGTCATCGGCATGTGGTATTTGGCTACGCCAAGGGTTTGAATGGTTATACCGCCATCAGTCGGTTGCCAGAGCCTCGTTCGTTAGTCAGCAGGATGCTCCACGCGCAGGAGAGGTTGGCTTGGGGCGAGATGATGATGGTTCGCCCCATTACATCCCTCGCCCGATTACATCCCAAGAAACACAGTTGGCATAATCTTTTTACGTCCCAGACTAACATGGGACAATGGGCTGGTTTGATGAATCTTTAACAACTTTTAGACAAATATACCTAAAATTAAGCTGGGTTAGTTGAAATTGTGGAAAAATTGTGACAAGTGGCTACCTCGTCCCCTACACAATTACAAACCAATACCTAATATTTTTTTAGCCTTTGGCATATGCTAGACAAGGAATACTATTAGCACATTATTTTTAATTGCCAGACTAACATGACTTACCTAATAATTTTGTATCGTTCAGCTGTGTAATCATCGAAACAATATACCCGGACCCCGAAGACCGCGGCACGGCCGTCGGCCGGCTGGTAGTGCAGGAGATCAGGACCAACGTCACTATCGACTTCGAGGAGTTCGAGGTGCTGTACCTCAGCGTGAGGGTCAGGGACCTCGAAACCGTGAAAGGCACCGACTACGACGAATGTGAGTTTCTTGTGCGAGTTTTAATAGTTGGATGGAGATTGGAAAACTTAATGATTTGCGCTAGTTCTAGTATCCAAAATGGTTGTCATTGGATGTTTGAGCCTGTTCCTTCACGTTTAGCGCACTATATAACACCTAGCGCTTGCATTTTGACCGAACGAAATGTTCTGAACCCAGAGACACATCTGACAACATTGACAAACAAATTAGAAAAGGATAGCGTGGCTTGGTGTTTCAGTACTCAGAGGGCTTGGTGTGATACGCGTAAATGTCAACAAAACACGTCCCAAATAAGATGTTTTCGAGTTTTGTTTATTTATATGTAATATAAATGCCTGCATCGACTATACAGGATGGATGTAGGAGCCGCGGAAGGGCCAGGCTTACCTACCACCAGATTGGTCGTGTATTAACAGCAGGTGATGTTAGGAGTCATAAAAACCGTAGAGCTTGGATGAAAAGGATCATGAATGTTGAAGAGGCGAGTGAGGTGTGTAAGGATTCTGCCATATGGCGTTCGGTTCTCTCTGCCTACCCCACTAGGGAAGTGGCGTGAAGTTTAGTTAGTTAGTTAGTTATCGACTATATTATTATGGTGTGTCGAGCAGCAACGTTCACGGTGACGATAGTGGACATGAACGACAACTGGCCGAAGTTTGCGGCGGGCGCGCTATCGCAGGAGCTGCGCGTGCGCGAGGTGTCCGCCAGCGGCGCCGTCATCGGCTCCGTGCTCGCCACCGACATCGACGGCCCGCTCTACAACCAAGTGCGCTACACCATTCAGTGAGTACCCGCAACCGTCTTTTAGCTTATACAAATAATATCCTCCAAACCAACTTCGGTCACGGCGGCCAATCTCAACGAGGATTAGCTAACCACAAAAGTACACTCTTTGTTCGTTCACTCTCATAGTCCAGTGAGAGGACAATCCGACATCACCGGAGATAGTTCCGGGGCAGGACTAATGGTTTACGTGAGGAACGAACTTTCTGAGGCACATGGGTGTTTAGACCGCAAATTTCCTGATTCGGGCAGGTACTGAAAAATATCAGTATTAAAAATAATCCTGTGACACCTTAATTATTATCTCGCCTGAAGATTCTGTATTGTCAAAAGTAATCGTTGTTTCTCTTACAGTCCCCGCAATGACACGCCGCCGGAGCTGGTGGCGATCGACTTCTACTCGGGCCAAATCACCGTGGACCGGCACAACGCCATCGACGCGGATGAGCCCAAGCGCTACTTCCTCTACTACACTGTGATAGCCAGCGACGAGTGCTACGCGGAGAACGCCAGCCTCTGCCCACCCGACCCCACTTTTTGGGAGACAACCGGCGATGTAAGTAGGAATTATTGTCGGGCCGAACATTAAAACTCGAGCTGAAGGATAAAACAACCTTTGGCCGAAAGCTTAGGAGAAACTATGGCTTCGGGCCAAAGCCATAATGTTGTATGTGCATAAACCGGTTTTTCTTGGTATACCCTTTTTTTTGTATCACGGAGAAATTTCTGCAGATTCTTCCCCCCCCCCCCCCCCTGTGAAATGAAATGAAATGATCTTTATTTATATAGGCTTACAAAAAGCACTTATAAATCGTCAGAACAAAATAAATATAAATCGGTTCAAACAGCAGATTCTACCGAGAAGAAACCGGCAAGAAACTCGATAGTTACTCTTTTAAATGCCAAGACTTAATAGCTATTATGTAGTTACAATATTTTTTTTTATCAATTTAAATCTATCAGTGCAGACGAACAGCCTATTATGCGACTGGCCATATATTCTTATCATTTAAATAATCTTCTACCTTATAGTAGCCCTTTTTAATCAAACAAGTTTTAATATATAATTTAAACTTATGCTCAGGTAGATGAGTGAGACTTTGTGGCAGCTTATTAAACATTTTGATACTTAGACCAATAAAAGAATTACCACTCCTATGAAGTCTATAACTTGGAACAGCAAGCGAAAGATAACAGCAATAAAAACATAGGCAATAAAAGCTATCAAATAAATTGTAGAAGACTTTGTGTACCTACTTATGACTCGTACACACTCAGCACTCAGCGTGTTGCATGAGGTCTCTTGCACTACTTCCTAAATAGGTACGATAAATACGTTAAATGCCTCCGCAGATCGAGATAGAAATAATCGACACGAACAACAAGGAGCCGGTGGCCGAGGTGGAGCTGTACAACGTGACGGTGCCCGTGTGGGAGAACGCGCCGCAGGGCACCGTCGTGCAGCAGCTGTTCTCCAGCGACCTCGATAGAGACGGTACCGTTCATATCGCCACGTCCCCCATTTGTGTGTGACAAGTAGGTAACTTGTCACATAGACAAGCACACACCCAAAACCCAATTTACCATTAATCGCCTTTTACGACATGCTAGGCAAGAAACACAGTTGGCACATTCTTTTTAGGTCCCAGACTAACATGGGACAATGGGCTGGTTTTATGAATCTTTAGACAAATATACCTAATATTGAGCTGGGTTAGTTGAAATTGTGGAAAAATTGTGACAAGTCACCGTCGTGCAGCAGCTGTTCTCCAGCGACCTCGATAGAGACGGTACCGTTCACATCGCCACATCCCCCATTTTTAGGTGTTGCGACGCCACGCACTCAGCGGGGCCTCTCTACACTTATCAAACAGAACCATTCAATACCTATTAAAAATAATCAATAGTGATATATAATTATCTTGGCGCATACGACAGGATTACTACCGAATGCGTCATTAATCAGACAAAATTATTTGAGATAAACTAAAATAAGCTGCCCCAACAAACTTCGTCCTGTAACAAGGTATTTGGGGTTTGAATTGGAAAAAAACAAACACTTGGAATTTTTACCTCTGCCCTCCATAAGAATACCTCGAGGATATGAAAATCAATATCGAGTTGGTCGAACCTTTCTGGAGTTTTGCGATTTATTTTTATCTTAATGGGTAAAGTGGATGAAATGTGCCTTTGCAGATATTTACAACACGGTGCGGTACCAGATCAACTTCGGGGTGAACCCGCGGCTGCGCGTGTTCTTCGACGTGGACCCCGACTCGGGGCTGATCTACGTGAACTACCCCACGGACGAAGTGCTGGACCGCGACGGAGAAGAGCCCACGCACACCATCTTCCTCACGCTGACTGACAACTTCAACATGGACGGAGGTTTGGCTTCGATCACCACTGATGCTGCGTTTTGCTCCGAATGAAAAACTTTATTTTTTATTTTCCTACTTAATTCTTACATTCCCCGAACTATACTTTTCCTTTTTATTTTCCTAAAATTTCTAATAGGAGGTTTTGGGGGGAGGGTCTGGGACTCCAAAAAAAGTACTCACTTTTTTACAATTTTCCATTTAAGCCATCGGTATTTTTTTTTGGCTAAATGTGGTTCAAGGGAGTTATCGCTTCTTGGACTCTTCCTATCCTTTTTGGGATTGCAGACGTGATGGTAGGTATGTAGAAATACCAGTTCACAAAACTCCTTTCCCGATATCACACCTAAACATTTGTTGTCAGATGGCAGACGAAATCAGATTGAAACTCAAATAGAGGTGATCCTGCTCGATGAGAACGACAACGCCCCGATCTTGCCCCGGCCAGACCAACTGCCCTGGTCCATCTCTGAAGGAGAGCAAGAGGTTGGAAATAGAAAGTATTTTTGTTAAAGTTCTTATCGCCGCGAAATTAATGTGCAGAAGAAAATTGCATTTATGAATTAAGAAATAATATTTAACCGATATTGGTAAATATATGTATGTTTAATTCCCCCTTTTTTTCACCCCTGACGCAAAAGAAAATCTCTAAATATTTAATTTAAATTCATTCATCATGGCTGATTACGGGCGTGATGTTATAAATAAATAAAAAAAATATTTAGTCTAAGTAAAGTAACAATATTATGGACGTAATACTACGTCATTTTATTAAGTTCTTGTTCTAATCTTCTGATCCAATAGTTGTCGCTCGGAGGATCAATCGGAAAGCACCATATTTCGTACCAGGCAGACACGTGAGCGCAGCAGATTGTTTACACAATGGTATGTGTTGCCTGATATTAATTAATTAATTTTTTCGCTGACGTAGGGTGTGAGGCTTAAACTAGCCATCGTAGCTTCGGATAGGGACGAGCCCGATACGGACAACACGCGCATCGGCTACGGAATTCAAAACGTGACGTCGGTGGACCGGCCAGGGCTGGATGTGCCGGAGCTGTTCACTATGGTGCAGATCATGAACGTGTCCGGGGAGCTGGAGACGGCCATGCCGCTGCAAGGCTACTGGGGCACTTATAACGTATTCGTACGGGTAAGGTCCCCTCAAGTTTTGATAGGCCTACGTGTTTAGCGGACGGACGTAATCGCATGCTTATTAGTAAGGTGACCTAACTCAAAAAATGTTATATATTTAAATTAATACTAGGTATTGTCCCATGTTGGTTGGGGACTTGAAAATAATGTGCCAACTGTGTTTCTTGCCTAGCATGTCGTAAAAACGACTAATGGTATATCAGGGTTTGGGTACATACAATTTTTACAATTTTCCATCTAACCCAGCCCAGTTTTGTTTTTGGCAGAATATGGTTAAAGGAGCCTGCTTCCCCTTTGACTCTGCCTACCCCTTCAGGGATTACCGTCACTAGGTACGTGTTATGACTTTTTAGTTATTTAAGTTATAATGTTATTTAATTATTTTTAATGTTAGACTCGCTAAGTCCTGGACCATGGTCTAAAGCGGACCCCGTCTAAGCACGGGACATAACGCTAGGCAAATTATGTTAAGATTTTTTAGTTCATTTTCCCTAGACAATTTTTGAGTTAGGTCACCTTACTACTAAGCATGCAATATGTTTGTTTGGTATATATTATGAAATGTATGAACTATCGTCACAACATTTTATTTTTAAATTGCTTGGAAAACATTGTCATGTAAAGCATTCTTATTTGCAGAAGTATCAATCAATGAGGGTTTTTAGAATTTAAACATCCAAAAGGTGGCTTAACTGTGACGTACGGTCTTGTCACCCTCCTCAATGGTTAGTTGTCAGAACCTCTGAGTACTGAAACCAATGGAGACGACATAATATTATATACGAACAATCTACCATACAAATATTATTAATATCGATATTGTGTTCATAAACCTCTATCTATCTCTTTTTAACAAGACAACAATACTGCACGTAAAAAGAGACAACAATATATTTGACTCAACTATTTTCGGTAACATCATCAAGTGATGTCATAGAAATACCTAAGTGAAGCCGGCTTACCATTTTGGTTTCTCGCTTTATGTTGTCAATGTCAGTGGAATTTGCAGTGTACTGTTCCAATATTGTCAAAATTTGTGATTATAACTTAATATAACTTGTAACATTCATAAACATCGTCATAAATAAATTGTTCAAAGACCTTATAGTATGTAAATAAGTAAAGTGGAATGACATATGCCATCTCCATTAGTTTCAGTACTCAGGGGTCAGAACAAACTGACATACGTGTCACACACAGTAAGAACCATAGATTTAGAATTTTTTGACTACGCCAAAGATACATAAAGCGTGGGAGCGAGAAATCCTGCTGAAATGCAAACTGCCCGAGAGAAAAAGAGACAGCGAATGAAGTACCTATATGTCAATGTTTTTGCGAGTAAGAGGCCATAGCGTCCCGGTCTATTCTACATCGCAGTGAAATTCGTGAATTTATGTATTAAACCTTGGATTATAATCGAGAATATTAAATGTGCAATTAAGGTGACTTGTTCTGTACGCGATTGTGAGGTTACACGACGGAATAATTCGAATAAATACACTTTTCACAGGTAAATACGATTTTATCATTAGATTTTTTCGAACCATATTTTGTCAAATTGTTGCTAGTAATGGGTTTAGAAAAATATGTTTACAATAGTATATTGATTGTAATTGATGTTTCTAAGTATACATTGTGATTATAAACAGAATTGGGGAAAATATTGTGTAAAATAGTAAATAGTTTGGTTACGCTAGTGCTTGACAAAGCGGTGACGTCACGAGTATCGATAAAAACTTAATCGTCTTTTAGCGACATCATGACATGAATACAATGTTATTTAGCCAAGTTATGTTGAAATATAATTATATTCACATTGGGAACTCATTATCTCCGTAAATTTGTTAGTTAGGTAACTGATAATTTTTCTAGGTTTCCAAGCAACCCAGCATTGTGTAATTAGTGGATGCGGAGATATAGACAGACTAGATTGGACTCCCAATAAGAACTCCACTATCTGCAGCAAACATTTTGACGGCAAATGACAACAACAAAAAAATTTTTGCACTACATATTATTTTTAAATAACTAAATGTCACCAAATTAAAAGTTGCTAATATATTATTTGTTTCATTTCATTCCATCAGTCAAAGCAAAAGTCATGTCTTTTTGTCTTATAGGTATAAATCATAGAACATATTTCTATTTTTTTCATTTTTTACACGCTGAATATACGAGGAATACATTTTACCATCTCATTGTTTATAGAACTGTTTAGAATGCGATTTCTTACCGTCTAATTCCGATTTACCTAATATAAACAACTCCTGATTTCATCAATGACAAAAATTAATCAAAAGTTTAAAAAAGTAAATACCTATACTATTAGTAGGTATACAACTGAATCAGTCGATAATGTAAAAGTGCGTCTTTGACAACACTATTTTTAACCCACACATAGACGTCAACCAACACATGTTTAAATTTATTTTGGTCATGTCTCCGAGCCGTCATTGTGTATCTTGTACATCCTAAATCTATGGTAAGAACGGTGCTGTCAACAAAGAGCCAATAGTGACAGTGATAAGACCGCGAGGCTCACTCGCGCCATCTGGCGGTTTTTATTTTTTGAAAACCCTCATTTCACATCAATTATCTGCCGGGTATGGCAGTGAGAACCGAGCGCCATATGACGCGGTCATAACACATCTCAAAGAAGGGAGCTTTTTTGACATTCATAATGCTTTTCATCCATGAAAAACAAATTAATAATTAAGTTTATTTCTTTCACTTGCCGTGTAGGCGTTCGACCACGGGTACCCACAACAAAACTCATCTGAAGTGTACCAGTTGGTCATCGAGCCATACAACTTCCACGCGCCAGTGTTCACATACCCGTTGCACGGGTCAACCATACGACTTGCTAGAGTAAGTTTTTATTTCTATTATATATAATTGTTGTATATTAGAGGCGGCAAACACAGTGGCGGACTAACTCCGTCAGAGGCCCGGTGCCGGCTAAGCTGAATGTGACCCCGGGAGTTACGAGCAATGTTGCCTACCGGATTTTAGAATTGTCCAATATATAAGAGTTTGGAAGGCCCCCAGGACCAGAGACCTGGGTCAGCCGCCCATTTCATTCCTCGATTAGTCCGCCACTGGCCAATTAAGCTAGCAGATTACCTAGTGATAAGTAATCACCGCCCAAGGACAACTGCAACACCCAAGGTCGTCAAGGTCCAGCCCAACCCTTGTAAATCTTGACAGCACATCAGCAATGACAATGCGAAATACAACAGCACAGGTTCTTTTATGATACCCAGATTTTCCATTAGCCACCCTCTAATACTCTACTTGCTCAGTAAAGCCGGCCCAGAACATTTAGCCTGTGATAAATCTGAAATGAAATGATCTTTATTTATTCATATAGGCTTACAAAAAGCACTTAAATGGCAACTACGTGGTTCTACCACACCGCTTAGCACCATCTCGAATCTGATATTTAGACACACGTTGGGAAGCGCGTGGCAATAATATCAGACAACAGCATCTACATTGAATTGATTAGATATTAATACCTGACACAGAACAAACTCAAGTATCCATCACGCGAAAGTGTATCCTGGGCGGGGATCGATCCTACAACTCTTGGTGCATAGGGCAAGGTCACTACCGAATGCGCCATCGAGTCATCGTCAATGAAATGAAATGAAATTAAATTAAATTAAATTAAATTGTATTTGTCCCATGTTGGTCTGGGACTTGGCCCATGTTAATCTGGGACAAAAAAAAAGAATGTACCAACTGTGGTTCTTGCCTAGCATGTCGTAAAAGGCGACTAATGGTTTACGGGCTTTTGGGTATGTGATTAAGTAGGCGACGAGCTAGCCACTTGTCAATACTTTTTCATAATCTACCATCTAACCCAGCCCAATTTTGTTTTTGGCTGAATGTGTTTAAAGGGGATTTTGAGGTAACATATTGAATATTTTTATACTTAACCCAATGAAGGAATTTACCACTCTTATTAAGTCTGTGATTTGGAACAGCAAGTCTGTGTCTAATATGTCCAACGACTCCTGTTGCCGACCGCACCTGAGGTTGGGAGCGGCCCCAACTGCTCCGTCACTCTATGTTCATATTTAAACCCCGATGTCATGATTCAGGAGCGCGCGACAGAGAACGGACTGCTGGCGACAGCTGCCGGCCCCTTCCTAGAGCGCATCAGCGCCACAGACGAGGATGGCCTGCACGCAGGCAGAGTCACCTTCCATATACAGGGGAATGGTAAGGCCCTACGGCAAGTACTTGCACATTGTGCAGTCGAAGAGCAAACATGCCGCGAATTTTTGCACTACAAAGACTTTGCGAAGGAAATGTCCCTAATAATGACTGAGAAGATCCCAGGTCCCAGCATAAGGTTAAATATAAAGAAAGAAAAGAAAAAAATATGTAGATAAAGAAAATCAAATAATAGTTAGTTAAAAATCAAATAATGAGTTTTTTGAGGGTTCAGTAAGACCGAGGGGTTAGTTCCCCCGCCGGGGTCCTCGGTTTGTCGTACCGCTCGAAGCTCTCCGCGTGTACCTCTGGTATAGCAGACGGCACAGCGCGACAGTGTGCCCACGACTCCGGCCGCGGGGACAATCGGCGTCTGATTCCTGGTTGGAGAGGGTTAACGTGTTGGGTGGCCTAGCACGTCTCGACGATGCGAGCGTGCTCGGCGTTGTGCATCCGACGCCTAACGACCGTGGGGTGCACAACATCGACCAACGCCGCACGAGGTAAACTGCGCCGTGCGGCACGCGCACCTTCGGAGAAGCTGCCGTATAGTCCCGGTAGTGGGGGTATTGGCTCCTAACTGCGCATCGGGAGGCCATATTGAGGTTTCGTCGGTTCGAGTCCGACACACCGCCTTCTGTTTCCCCAAGCAGAGGGTGGCGGCTCGTGGGAGTTTCCCCAATTAAAAAAAGACCCCCCATTAGCCTGCAACGAAAAAACATGTAATAATCCAATCAATAACATTCAGGTATATCTGTATGTCCTTGTCTACAGAGGAAGCCACTGAATTTTTCCACATTGAAAATGACGGAGAGAACCTCGGTACCCTTACGCTGCTGAAGTTGTTCCCAGAAGAAATAAGACAATTCCGGGTCAGTATTACCTAAGGATTATATCTAGATTTCTACGATAACATCCTTGGCTTACCTAAAAATCTCTACGTAGGTATAGGCAAATGTGTGCCGAACGAACAAAACACCTAAAAATAAACAGACAACCTTGTTGCAATAATAAACACTTGTTTCAATATAATAAAGACTTAAATGACTAGATATGTATTAAAAATACGAAACAAGAATAGAACTAAGTTGTAGATAGGTGTAGGTACAAAGCCAAGTAATAAGCCGATTAGCATAAATATGTATTGACTAAACCTCAATGGACACGACTTGTGGCTTAATTAATATTTTTAAACGAATGAATTGGTAACAATTTGTACGTAGTTAATTTTTACTCTGTGGTAACAATAAATTCATTTATTCTTACCTACACTATTTGATGCGACATCAATTAATCTCAGATAGAAGAAAATATGGGTAAACCAGTGTAATTTTGTAGCAAATATGTAATAAATGATATAGGTAGGTAAGTACATACTTATTTGTTTTAACTTAACCCTATAAATAAATAATAATAAATCAATCCTCCACACCGACAGCATGTGTCCCAAAACATGTTCATCACATGAAACATTTGCTTAGCGGGATTCGAACCCACGACCCTTGATTTGTGACCAGGTTCTCTAACCGATCGACAAACGGGCCTGTTGTGGTGTGTATAAGTAAGTGGATGGTTGGTGCAGATAACGATAAGAGCGACGGACGGCGGCACGGACCCGGGGCCCGAGTCGACGGACTCCACGCTCACCGTCATCTACGTGCCCACGCAGGGGGACCCAGTGTTCGACACCACCACGGCCACTGTGGCCTTCGTCGGTAAGTTCCGCCACTGTCTCTGAACAGCACTTGACTTAGCAAATAAGTAACAGCGCCGGCGTGATCAAACATTCTAGGCAAGATTGGCTAGTTCTGCCATTACTGTAATCCCATAACAGCACTGTGGTTAGCACATTATCTTGACAAGATTGGCTAGCTCCGCTATTACTGTATCCCGAACATGTGTGGATTTATATGAAACTTTTATTAATGACTAGCTGTGCCAGCGGTGTCACCCGCGTTTATAGTTAATATTATAAAGACTATTTCCGTCATACATGATTTCTATGTAACTTTAACCATTAAGGCTGCACACGCGACGGAAGCTTAAAAAATGGATTAACTTCTCCCGTTTTCCCATCATTATTACATTTGTCCCATGTTGGTCTGGGACTTGGCCCATGTTGATCTGGGACAAAAAAAAAGAATGTGCCAACTGTGGTTCTTGCCTAGCATGTCGTAAGAGGCGACTAATGGTTTACGGGCTTTTGGGTATGTGACTGAGTAGGCGACGAGCTAGCCACTTGTCACTTCTTTTTCACAGCTTTCCATCCAACCCAGCCCACTGTCCCATGTTGGTCTGGGACTTAAAAAGAATATGCCAACTGTGGTTCTTGCCTAGCATGTCGTAAAAGGCGACTAATGGTATATCGGGTTTTGGGTGTGTGATTGTGTAGGCGACAGGTTAGCCGCTTGTCACTGCTTTTTCACAATTGTCCATCTGACCCAGCCCGGCTTTATTTTTGGCTGAATGTGGTTGAAGGGGCTCGCTACCCCTTCGACTCTGCCTACCCCTTCGGGGATCATGGGCGTGATGTTATGTATGTTTTCCCAACATTTCCCTTCACTACTCTACTTCTCTACTACTTCACTACTATAACCTGCCTAGGAGTATGAAGAATAATTGTACCAAGTTTCGTTAAAATCCGTCGAGTAGTTTTTGTTTCTATAAGGAACATAAAGACAGACAAACAGACAGACAGACAAAAATTTAACTGATTGCATTTTTGGCATCAGTATCGATCACTAATCACCCCCTGATAGTTATTTTGAAAATATATTTCATGTACAGAATTGACCTCTCTACAGATTTATTATAAGTATTGATATGTGTCACCAAACCCATTCTATTGTCAAAGTTGCAATAACAACGTCCTTAGGAGAAAAAGTCCGCTGACTGGAGTTTTCTTTGCAGCTTGATTGTGACTGAATGATGGACGTTAGAAGAATGATTGCTTTTTTAATGAACAGAACACGTATAGTTCTAAAAGTTGATACCAATTTATAGTCCATCAAACGTAGTTTTGGTAAATATTCCGCTGGCTGAAGGTCGGTTAGAAAAGCTTATATGTCCGTTTCTTATACGGAACGAATTCTGTTTTCAGCATAATTCAGTAGAACATATCGAGATCTAATTCTCTGTTTCAATTATAAGTCTCCCAGATATGGGATCACGTTGGGTGTAAACACATATCCCCAACGGGACAGCTGAATACAAACTTACTGTACATAATGACATTTCAAGAGATATTCCGAGTCTTTTGTATAATATTGTTAACACCTTTATGCCGCCGGTTTCATAAGCAGTCTCCGACCTTTTTTTACTACAGAGGGTGTAGACGGAATGTCGGAGAGCTCCCAGCTGCCGAAAGCTGAAGATCCGAAGAACTTCGCGTGTCAGGACGACTGCCTGGACATTTACTACAGGATTATTGGTAAGTTATGTACAGGCGTATTTCGTAACTAAAGGTCAAGCTAAGGCGAAAATCTGTTTATGCTTGAAATAGATACTTCGTCTCGTCTTAGTATCTCGCTAAATATATTTTTTAAAGCATATACAATTACTACGCTTCTTTATACAAACTTTATTGATTTCAAAATACTTATTCAGCGATATACGTATACGAATACGAATCCTGCATAAGGCGCCGGTAGGCTTAAGCCGGCCTTGAAAATAGTATTTAATTATTATACTTGTACATAAGTTTAGCTAGGCATATGCATAACCTATAGTTGGCATGCGGGAGTCTTTTGAACAAAATAAAATCCTGAAGTAGGTACATAGTAACAGGTGCGGTGAAAGATCATCCTTATCCAGGCTCAGATTGTCCTTACTCAGAGGGTAACAGCGAGGGTCTGTTCTCGCTGGGCGAGTCGTACGTCATCAATCTGGCGCGGGCACTAGACTTTAGCCGGCTGAATCACTGTCGGTACTTATGTACTTGTACAGCAATTGACTGGCTCGTTGGTCTAGTGATAACATGCACCGCCTAAGGACCAAGAGGAGGGTTCAAATTCCGAGAGGGGCCAAAGAATTGTAGCTGATGCTGCTGATTATTTTAATATTGAAATTACTTAGTTACAGACCGGAGTCAGGAAGTTGGGCGGTTTAATTACTCCCGTAACTCGAAAAGCACGTTAAGATGTTAGTCCTGCGCCTGACCTCTCACCGGTCATGTCGAATTGCCGTCTCACAGGACTATGAGAGTGACGGAATAGAGAGTGCACTTGTGTTTGCGCAGACACTTGTGCATTATAATATTTCCTGAAAAGAAGGCTAATCCTTGTTGAGATTGGCCGCCGTGATCGATATTGGTTGGGAAGACATTATTATTACTTGCAGGCAAATAAGTAAGGCCATTTAGATGGCACTCGAGACACATTTGAACAAAAGAAAACCATAACATATTGAAAAAAACGTGGGTGCGATGAAAGATCCTCTCTTGTTCTTCCTCAGAGGGCAACAGTGAGGATCTGTTCTCGCTGGACGCGTCGTCCAACGAGATAAGACTGGCGCGCGAGCTGGACCGGGAGACTGCCACCTCACACACGCTGGTGGTGGCCGCCAGCAACTCGCCCGACGCCACCAACACGCCGCTCCAAGCCTCTATGATTATCGTCACTGTTAACGTAAGTTCATACATACATATACATATCATCACGTAATCCTCCTAATGGTTGGAAGAATCCAAAGAGGAGTATTATGTCACACTGTCTGATTTTAGCAGATGCTTAAATCTTATTTAGACAAAAATACATTTGGGTTGGGTTAGAGAGAAAATTTAAAAAAAGCAGTGACAAGAGACAGTCAAGGAAAATATCGTGTTACATGTTCAAAATATATGAATGGAATATGCAACCATGACTGACTAAGGATAATGAAGTTCGGAATTAATGACGTCAGAAGAAATAAATATGTAGTATTTGAAAAAGAGTACCTACATAATCACGACATGATTTTTATCATTTTCTGATTTTCACGTAACTTATTGTGCCTAAGCACTGGATATTATAACATAAGGAAGATTACAAAACTCCAGTATTGTACCAGCCTTTTATGAGACTAATAACTTTTTTTTTAATAACTTAAATCACATACATTGATCTGACTCCGTGGTAAGTAGCTTAAGCACTTGTGTTACGGATATCCGAATCAACAGTGGTATTACAAATACATACTTAAATATTGGATATTAACACCCAGACACAGAACAAACACAAGCCGCATTCGATTCGATCGAACCCACAACTCTTGGCGCATGGGGCAGGGTCACTACCGAATGCGCCATCGAGCTTGTCAAAACTATGCACATTAATGTACTTAATTTCATTAATCAGGTCCGAGAGGCGAACCCCCGGCCCGTGTTTGAGCGCGACCTCTACTCCGCTGGCATCTCCACACTTGACAGCATCGGCAGGGAACTATTTACCGTTAGGGTAAGCTATAAATATAAATAAATAAATATAAATATCAGACCACATCACATTGAACTGACCCCGAGGTAAGTAGCTTAAGCACTTGTGTTATGGATATCAGAATCAACAGAGGTATTACAAATTCATATATGCTTAAATATTGGATATTAACACCCAGACACAGGACAAACACAAGTATTAATCACACGAATGTTTGTCCTGTGTGGGGATCGAACGCACAACTCTTGGCGCATAGGGCAGGGTCACTACCAAATGCGCCATTGAGCTAGTTGCTATTAGCTATATATTTCAATCTCACCCCACTAAACGCGTAGCTTTCCAAAATTATATGCCAAAAAGTTTTAGGTGAACCTTTTAAACTCCCGTCACACTAAAGTTGCAAAAAAAATTTGCAGAAAATCATATGATAATTAACTTATCTCGCCTGTGTAGTTAGCTAGATCTCGTTGAGATCAACTTTACGCCATTTCCCAGGTGGGTTAGGCAGAGACGGAGCGCCATATCACACGGTCCTTAGACACCTCATTCGCTTATTGACATCTATAGGAGGATGTAATATATTTTGTTGCAATACCCAGGCCAGCCACACTGAAAACGACGTGCTGACGTACACGATAGACCAGGACAGCATGACGATTGACAACAGCCTGGAGGCGGTGCGCTACTCAGCGTTCGCGCTGAACGCAGCTACGGGCGCGCTCACGCTTAACATGCAGCCAACCGCCTCCATGCACGGCATGTTCCAGTTCCAGGTCCTCGCCACCGACACTGGTCAGTACCTCTACTATGTCCTGTGGGATCATGTGATTTCTCAAAGTTCAGACTTTAGGCGTGCCGAATTTCATCACAGTGAATTTATTCACGGCGAAGTAATTTGAGCGTGAGGAAGCAACAGACGGGACAGATACACAGACATAATCACTTTCTTGTTTATAATATATACAAACAAACATAGCATCACGTCCTTAATCTCCGAAGGGGTAGGAAGAGTCAAAGGGGCAACAGGCCCCCTTTAAACACATTCAGCCAAAAACAAAATTGGGCTGGGTTAGATGATAGATTATGAAAAAGTATTGACAAGTGGCTAGCTTGTCGCCTACACAATCACATACCCAAGACCCCATATACCATTAGTCGCCTTTTACGACATGCTAGGCAAGAAACACAGCTGGCACATTCTTTTTTACGTCCCAGATCAACATCGAACATATTATAAATAATATTATAATTTTAGAGTAAGGATAGAGGCAGATTCTAATGGGCAGCAAGCGCTTTTTATCAAAACCCAGGATATTCAATAAGATATTATGATAATTGTACCAACTCTTTTGTGTTATATGAACAGACCGTGGATCTAATATTATTACCAAACTAATTACTTAGGTACTTTCTTTTTTTATACTTTAATTAGATTTGATTAAAATTTTGTTACGTATTTTTACGCAGGAAATGATTAAAAGGCTTTTTTTGCATAGTAACACTCGCTTAGGTCGATTTTTACTAGTTTGCGAATTATATCACGCACTTTTCCCCAAAATATCAGCGCCCATTCCTATGTATAGTCCCAGCACTCCTAGCTCTGAGCAACTACACTGGTAGCCTACTCCTAAAACTGGCACTAATCATCATAAATTTGTTTCCAGCTGGAGCCAATGACATAGCCCAAGTGCAGGTGTACCTTATATCTTCCCTGAATAGAGTTTTCTTCGTATTCTTCAACACTTTGCAGATTATTGAGCAGCACAGAGATTTCGTGAGTACTTATCGACTACATCAATATCCTACTACTGGGATTAGAGACTTGATACTTGTCACCAATGTTTACTTACAACCGGCAAGAACTAACAAAGGATTTCCGAATACATTCTTTAAATGGGTAAAAATACAGAACACCTTTGTTCTTGGTCAGATTTATTTTAACTTTGGACTTTGCATTCCATTGTCTTTTGGAACTGTATTGAACTTTTTGAATTGAAGATGTATTTCTATAATATTAACCCGATCCGCTGCCCCCGTTCTGACCGATCGCTACGTGCGTTCCGCAGATCGCGCAGACGCTGAGCACCGGGTTCGCGATGCGCTGCAACATCGACCAGGTGCTGCCGCACAGCGGCGCGGATGGCG
The DNA here is from genome assembly GCA_951394215.1 of Glyphodes perspectalis. NCBI lineage: Eukaryota > Metazoa > Arthropoda > Insecta > Lepidoptera > Crambidae > Glyphodes > Glyphodes perspectalis. Next base: position 15,000,190 of record OX596210.1, read on the forward strand.
TGGCGCGCGACGACCGCACCGAGGTGCGCGCGCACTTCATCCGCGACGACGTGCCCGTGCCCGCCTCCACCATCGAGCAGTAAGCCACTTGAATATCGGAATAATCAGCCAGTTAAAGCAGTAGCTAAAGCGAGGCTGGTAGCACAGGCTAATATAGGCGCTTGTCTTACAATGGCAGACCAGAAGACCCACATGATTGAACGTCAGATATCGTTGAGCAGTACCGGCTTCATCGAAAGCAGTTTAGGTCTTCACATGCCTGTACTTGCTGCAGTTTGGAAGGGGATCGTCAGTTGGTAACACATTCCCTGGCCTCTTGTATAAGCAATGAAATAGGAGCGAAAGTCCCACATAACTACTCTCCCCCGAGAGACTAGCTCGGTGGTGAAGGAAAACATTTATGATGTGTAACCATGGTCCATTTCCCTACTAGGATTACGAAAATCAGATAGACAGTCGCTTTGATTAAGCGGACCCCGACTACACGGAACACAATGTCAAGAAGACGCATCTGGGTCACCAATTTAGGCGTCTTGGTAGAGAAGGTCTTCAGAGTGTAACACGTCTTGTGTGTAAAGCAGAGAATGTTTATTGAAGGAATAGTGTCGATTATATACAGAAAAATAGCTTACAACTAGTAGGGTGAATAACGATTAAAACAAACGAGATTGTTCTCGGCTGCAGGCTCCGCAGCGACACAGTGCTGCTGCGCAGCGTGCAGCTGACGCTGAACACCAACATGCTGGTGCTGGAGGACTTCGTGACGGACGCGAGCCCCGACAGCGGCAGCGGTGACGCCACGCAGACCGCCGTGTACGTGCTGGCGGCGCTGTCCGCGCTGCTGGCCGTGCTCTGCCTCGTGCTGCTGCTCACCTTCGTGATCAGGACCCGCGCGTGAGTACACTGCACACGCGCCCTCGGGATAAACAATAATAATAAATGCTCCAGCCTAGCACACCAATTCCCTATTTCCAAACTAAGCTTATAAGCTTGTCCTATGGATATTAGGCGAGCGGATAGACATACTTAATTATAAATATCCATGACTGAAGTACAAATGTTCATTCGAGATAGGCCCATGGTCCTCCATGGACCTATCTCCCTCTTAAGGGATTGCAGCCGTGGCGGTATGTACGAATATTATCGGCAGTAATAATTTACGTTAATTTTAATAAATTTCTCATTTCTAGGCTTAACCGCCGCCTGCAGGCCCTGTCGATGACGAAGTACGGCTCGACGGACTCGGGGCTGAACCGCGTGGGCCTGGCGCCCGGCACCAACAAGCATGCCGTCGAGGGCTCCAACCCCATCTGGAACGAGGCCATCAAGGCACCGGACTTCGACGCCCTCAGGTACTTAATAACAGGTTACCCAGAAATTATGGATAGCTGGTCACATGCAGCATGAGGGTGAGGTCGCGGGTAACAAAAAAAAAAAACTCTTGTATCCTATGTCCCGTTTAAAGGTTTAGTTTTGGATATCAACTTCTTATTAACTTAATTCTGCCCTCTAATTGTCTTGCATTATTCCTAGTGAGACCAGCGGAGACTCCGACCTGATCGGCATCGAGGACCTGCCGCAGTTCCGCAACGACTACTTCCAGCCCAGAGACACCGACTCGCTCGACGAGATCATGGATACACCGGTACATTGAGGCTATTGAAATCATAGGTTATCCCAACGGATACTGCCCCCTATGGGTCTGGAGATTTTCGAGGGGTCGATAGCGGGAAAGGCAAACCGGGGGCATTATGACAGTTAAGGGAACGGTCGCGGCGTAGGTACTTAAAAATTTGGGTTTATCACCAACTCGACACAAGAGACTAGACACACGTGTGTCTAATTGGTGAAACTGAAAATTAGTATAACTTATTATTTCGTCACCTGGACACGCTAAGATTTTTACTTGTTTCCACATAGTGAGACTTATATTAAATTAGTAATAATTTACGACAAAGTACAGTCACCTAGATAAATGTTTTGTGTCACAAAATCATTGGCCTCTAAATGTCCCGATGCTGGGAACGGATTAACATAATAAAATACTTGCCACTATTTTGAGGTAAAAAAACATCGTATCTAACCGTCTAACCACCGACCACGAGTTGCACAATTACAGAGTGATAACTTTAATTGTGAAATTGGTATATTATGTAAAGTGGGGCGTTGGATGTTTATTTTTCTTATAACTTTCTTATAAGGGGGGCAGTAATCCGAAAAAGCTTGGGAACCTATGGTTCAAATGAAAGCCGAAACGGCAATATAGCGCCACGGCTTTCTGCTGCCTACCATACGTGCATGGTGCGTCGTGTCATGCCACACCCTGGGCTGATTTATCATTAAATTCTTTTAAAAATTATTTACACTGACACACCAGTTCCCTAGTTCCAAACTAAGCTTATAAGCTTGTCCTATGGATTGTGCTGTGAATACTAAATGAACGGATAAATAAAGTTAAATACGCTTTATAAACAACCATGACTCGATTAGAAATGTCCATGTTCATCACACGAAACATTTGCACCTAGCGGGATTCGAGCCCGCGACCCTTCGTTTCGTGGCCAGGGTCTCTGACAACTCGACCAACGGGCCTGTAGATTTATTAAAGAATATATGTTTAAAAATTGCGCATTTAGTGGTCAGTCTTTCAAATGAGCCACTAACCAAGCGAGAACGAGAAGATCAAATGCTCAAAAAGTCACAGGTGCTGGTTTCATCCGGCGTTCATATTATCCTGACGTTAGTGTGCGGCACACTTCGCATACAGAGGCAGGTCAGCTCTGGTTCAAGTATCCGTCATGACGTCACATTACGTCACCTTTTTTGAGAGTACCTCAAATAAGGTGTATACCTACTAATACCCTTAAGTCTATGTTATATAGTACCTACATAAACATTGTGTTTTGCAGGCCAGAAGACCTGGTATCTCCACACACGACAACAACTTCGGCTTCAACGCCACTCCCTTCAGTCCCGAGTTCAACCAGCAGTTCCGCAGATGAGGGCACCGCACATAGATCACCAGATCTTCTCCGTATAAGGCGTAATTGAATACCTTATGATGGCTATCGCAAAAGATGACGTCATAGTTTACCATACTTTCGATATAATGTAAATAGAGACGCACTCGCTTTTTCAATTGAGCATGTGATGTGCTACAGATGAATTGCCTTTTATGTTATTGGTACCTACCATTTACTGCCTATGAACTTCTACGCCTTGTTATAATTTAATAGACTAAATTATTTTGTAGGCGACGAGCTAGTAGTCACTTGTCATTACTTTTTTTACAGTTTTTCATCTAACCCAGCCCAGTTTTATTTTTTGGCTAAATGTAGTTTAGAGGGGCTAGTTGCCCCTTTGATTCTGTCTACCTCTTCGGGGATTACGGGTGTGATGATGTACAATAGACTAAATGTAACAGACTCCAAAGAAAAACCTTTTGTAAAATAAATATAAATTAATAATTTAAAGAAAGTCAAAATATTTAGATTTTTAACAATTAAACACATTCCATTCTTTAAATAAATAATAAATCCATTACTTATGTAATGAAGGTTTTAAATTAAACTTAGTGCAAATATCGACTCTCCGAACGGTCTAACTATATAAATAATACATAGATTTACTTATCTGCTCATAATAAGTAATATGATATTATATAATAAATATGTAAATATTGTACAATATTATACCTTTGTAGTTTATTAGTTAACACATATGATTTTGTATTTTATTTAATAAAACCATTAAAATAATATAGACCACTTTTTTTACTTCCCGCATGCCATCCACGTGCCCATGATTTTATTTTGGTCCTAGCTGACACTTGAAAATTTCAGATATTTTGGCACATCTGTTAACAAAAAAGTTCACCATGTTACTTCCATAATAATTATATTGACTCGGGCCTTATTATCATGTCTGGTCAGTCACATACATTTTAGATTTCGTATAGAATTGACACAGACTGATGTCGCTACAGGTTGTACGTAGTATTTGTACGTAGTATATTATTACTCTGTGCTACAGGCATCATTTAGACTGATAGAGATAAAACCGGATAAAAACGTTATTATATTTCACTTAAAAAAAATGCTTTTTTCATAAAATCGTTTATTTACGTAATTTCTTAGATAATTTGTTAAATTTTGGTGAAAAACATGAATAATATAAAATATTTTCTTAAGAAACAAACCAAAATAATCTTTGTTTTAATACCATGAATTTTACACAGATGGCGTATTATTACTAAGAAACAACTAACCTGTGCTTGTAGCGCCATCTTGTATTATTCGTGACAAACAGACTAAACCTTGCTGTAGTTCCAATTACTCACCATTGTCACTGTTCTTGCGCGAGATAGAGCAGTAACTTTTGAAGTATGGGCAGTGACCCTCTGTTGTACGTAGTAAATTATTACTTTGTGTTATTATTATTAAGGCTAATTGCTAATCCGTCTCTAGGAATAGAGGCGTTGGGATCAATATCCTCCTTCGGTCTCAATATCCTGCTGCCGAGAGACGGATTAGATTTTAACTAACTGATGTTACAGAAAAATAAAAACAAGCTTACACTCGGATGCAACAGGATCATGCAACACTCGCAACTCTATAATTTGTTTTTATTGACGGATTGAAAAAAATCCTTGATCAGACTTTCATCAACCAATGCGAAATTTCTATCCACCGTTTACAATCTCTGAGTACCTACCCACTGAAACAGAATTCAGAATTGGTTTCAGTACCTACTCAGAGTTTACCATCACCATCGAGGAAAATAAGTCGGGGAAACTTCATTGCTTAGATTGCTGTCATATGTCATAAATTTTACCATACATTGTAAGCACAAGAATATCTCGTAGCTTTTCATATTAATTCAATTAGGTACTAATTAGTTTTTAAGTAATCCTATGAAATAAGAAGTAATCATGTCTAAAATAAAACACTTCAAAAAACATCACTGTTCTTTGGATCTCGGTAAGTTTCTTGATTAACATAAAAGTAATCTTGAATTCTTAGAGCAAATGATTTATAAGGCATGCCACCTCTGACTGTAAAAGAGCGCCGCGGTCTTGTGGACATATCCTGCACTTTTATTTGGGATGGCCTGGTAGTCTTCGGACTCAGAGAGTCCAAAACCTACCACACCGTACTCCTCTAACGTAACATTATGTAACACATTTCCTAGGTTAAAAACATCGAGATATATACATATATCTTGATGGTTAAAAAGTACCTACATATTTACTATTTAACAATGACGGACGAAATATTCTCTAAGATCTGGTCCCTACTAAGCGATGCGGCCTCCTACCGGAACCTAGAGGTGTCAAGAAGTGCCGAAGCCATTATCTTTAAGGTATCATTCACCATACGCATTTTCGGTGGGCCTAATTATGTATCACTCTGTCAAACCGTCTAGAAGTACATTTGCATCGTTGTTGGCAAATCAATATATTGTTTGTTAGAGTCGGACAATGCTCTGCTGGGGCAGGCGCACATGTCGGCGTTCTGCCGGGGCATTCGCAAGTCGTTCCTCATCTCTAAAATGCACCCGGCCACCTACCAGTACTTCCGAAGCTACCCCACTTTGGTGGCGGAGCGCCACCGGCATCTCACCGAAGGTAGCCGCTGTGTCATCCACCCCCTCAGCTGCTTTAGGTGATGTCTCCAGTTACAAGTGTTTACTAATCTCGTAAAGCCACAGGTCCGGTGGAAATATAGATAGATAGAATATACCATCCTTGTACTAAAACTAACTAAGCTTCACGCCACTTCCCTAGCGGGGTAGGCAGAGAGAACCGAACGCCATATGGCACGATCCTTACATCCTTGTACTGTAACATAATTTAGCGTCCTGAATCGATTCCATAGAGTAGTATTTTTGCAACCTTTATCAAAACAAAGGTACTATATAAACAAGGAATCGTGATCTATATTTTAAAAAATACTGCCATACAGTAATACAATTTAACTCAACAAATTGACGTTTGGCGCGCCATAGCAACTTTTTCCCGCATAAACTTAAAAGTTCCCATCGGAGATTTTAAAATCGTTTCTCCGTTCCGCACCCTATTAAGTTTAAGCAGAACCCAAGGGATAGTAAAAAATATGTCATCGTAATCCCAGATTTAAGTCTAAAGATTTAAGTATAATCATTAAATGCGAAGTTCCACCTTATAAAGAGGAATGATTGAGTACAGTACATTTGTAAAAGTTTAGGAAGCAGTCAGTTTTAGAAACAGCATTCTAATAGATTAGGTTCTACTGGAATCCAATGCTTTCAGTTTATACTGGAACAGCTTCATGGTACTGGTGAACATTAGCCACATGTGCGTGTCGACGTTCCGGCTGTGCTTCGTGTTGCCCCCGCTGGGGCGCCGCCCTCAGCTGCAATGGGTCGACTACTTGCTACTGGGCCTGAACTTTGTCTGCTTCTTCGATATCATCATCAAGTTCCACATGGGATTCTTGGAAGGATACTCCAATGTTGTCTTGGACAAACTGCGATGTATAAGGTTCGAATCTTTATTGAATTTAACACAATCCCATTAATTTTATTTGTGTAGCGTCAGGTGTGACCTACAATGCTTTGTTTGTCTTTCGGAAGTCGATTGTCATCTACTTCCGATTTAGCCAATTTTTATAATGGTTTGTAATTTTTTTAAAATAGGCACCGTCTATATCTATTAACTATCTAATTAAATTTAGTTACAATGTAAGTAAGTGGTACCTGAATTTCCATTCCCAAAATTCTAATTAACCATGTACCTAAACTTTATACTTACTCTGGAAAAAAATATGTTTTAATTATTTTTTTTTGGTTTTATTTCAGTCACTACATTGAACGTTACTTCACCATCGACCTCATATCTTGCCTGCCCATAAGCTTTGTCCTCCTCTACTTTGAGGTCACAAATCCACGATACGTTCTGGTAGGCCACTTGATCGCAATTCTGAGGGTGTTCAGGATTTGCCAGGATATTGAAAATTTTACTACATTCATAAAGGTAAATGAGGATTATAGTAGAAATGAGCGTACGGAATATCGCGTTACTAATTCCAATATATAAAAAAATAAACAAATATCAGACAAACACCATATAGGAATTTCATCTGATTCCAAAGAAATAGCTTTGTTTTTTACATAAGTACGTAGGTAGGTACTTTTTATGACATTGATATCCATAATACCTATAAATAGCAAAGCATACTTTTATTAAGTATCATCAATATAATTTAATTGAATGAATAAGTACATACATCAAGTAAATTATAATCACCAATATCAACGAATATGTCAATAAGTCAATTCTTCTTCTCGTTTATATATTTAGTTTTTTTAAAGTATCTAATTAATACCTAATCCTTAACCAAATATTTTTGTCATTTTTGTTCATTAAAACATCTATTGTTAGAGACTTACTTTAGGCATTAGAACTTGATAGAATTCATACTTATACTACCTACTCCAAAATAAAAAAAAACGATTTATAAGTTATGTATATCCAGTCCCGTACCTAGGGCATCACAGCGATGCCCATGCACAGGACGCCAGTTCCGGATGGGCACAGGAAAGGCCATTCGCTACTAGCTTTTGTTGTACCTATATAGGCTTTAAGCTCTTTTAGAAGCACCAGGTCCCTAACATATTGTAACGGCACTGTGTCCATCGCCATGTTCCCTGGCCAGAGGTTCCACGCGTCGTACATGGTGCACGCGACGATGCGCAACACTCTGCTATTCCTGCTGTCCGCGCACTGGCTGAGCTGCTTCACCTACATGTACGGCGCTATCAATTACTACTGTAAGTACTTACCCAGACATGTCCTATGTCCACCGGCTGTGGCAGGCACTAGACAAGTCGATTTAAGTCAGTCAATTCAAACTGAAGTTCAAAATAGGTTTCAAACATTCATAAATAGACAAATTCAAAAGAACAGACAATGATTTTGCCACTAGTTCGAATACGTATGGCATACTTAACTAGACTGACACTGAAGGAGAACTGAGCAGAGTCAGATCTTCGTCAATAGAATATATATACCTACTTACCGTAACTAAATAGGAATGATGACTGCATTAACAAAACTATAAATATATTTAGTCCGTCAGTGAGATTATACAAAAATACTAGACACATATTTTTCGCTTTAACAAGTTAACAAAAAATCACAAAGATAAAGAGCATTAAAGTTTTGGAATGGGGATTTGGACTTCACCATTTAGTAAAAATTTTACGAAAGCGTGACGTCACACGCAACTTAAATGCATTGTGTATCCGTCAATGTTTGTTTGAAAAATAATTAAAAAATACGTGTTCAATATTTTTTATAATCTAACTGACGGACTAAACAGAATTTTTTAGTCACCTTATCTATTCCTTTATATTTTTATGCAATTTCTGGCGCTTCACCTGACATCACTAGATCGTATTTGAATTATTGCAAGTGCGTAACGTTATTGTTGTCCACAGGGTCAGGCTTTTGGCCCCATGGCTATCACACATTCTTAACGACCAACTCGACGACATTACCGAATGAGTCCATTACACGGAGGTACAAGAAAGCAGCATTCGTTAGTTTATCAGCATTCTTTGGTAAATCAACTTTATTATGTTTATCATTTGGATAAATGTGGCTTATTGTGGAGCTCATTGCTAGGTATTTGAACTATTGCCTATCATTTCAGGGATTACATGAATGATGGTATACGTACGTACTTGAGTAACGTTACACAAAAACAAAAGTTGTTTTAGTCCTAAGATTCATATACTGCACACTACTCTATCCTCTCTCAAGGCAATGATAGGAATGTGGCCAGAGAATTTGATCTTGACAAATTACTTACTTACTCCTATGGCTTAGCGACCCGAAGTGTGTCTTGGCCTGCGAAATGAGAGCGCGCCACCTTTTCCGATCAATAAACAAATTAAGCCTCCATAAACCGAATAGCGGTAGTAAATCAATGGTAAGCTAAGGATACGCGCCTCATAATCGAGGGGCGAGGGTTCACCCGAGCGTGTAGGTCTGGATTCTTCAAATCTATGTATATATTTATACCACTAGCTCAACGGTGAGGGAAAACATCGTGATGAAATCATGATTAAAAATTCAAACAACTTTGAATTTGTAACCATGGTCCAAAAATTGTCTGATTCCCTTATCTTAGGGTTACGAAAGTCACGTCGGCAGTCGCTTCAAAGTAATTACCAGACTCGCTAAATCCTGGATCATGGTCTAAGTGGACCCCGTCTAAGCACGGGGTCCGCTTAGACCTTCCCAAGTAACACACAAGCATGATAACAGTACTAATGCGACTCATAACACAGTTAATAGTTACGTAACATTTGTGTTACAGTTAAGGAAATAGCTAAATTCTGACTAACGTTGTATTACGGCTATTATAATTTTTTAAGCTTAGTAAAATTTGTATAATTTCGGCTTCTTTCTTAAGGCTTAGTAATAACTTTTATTCTCAATATTACACAAACGTTTCTAAGCTTACAGAGTTTCACATAGCTTTAATTTGCATAACAGTAAGCTAAAAGATAACAAGCTGAATAAACGTAATGTACAATACTATTATACAAACATTATTAAGCTTATTGCTGTTAAAAATGCTATATTCTGTATAAAGTACCCTCAGCAACTAGATGCTGAATAATAGTGTTAAAATTCGGTTTTAAAATGCTTGTATCTGAATAACAGCTTTAATATTATTTTGAAATCTTATAAGGTTCTTTATTTTGCGAATTATTCAGCTGCTGATAAAAAGTATTTTCTGGGTTCTAATTAAGCTTATATTGGTATAAAAGAAATGTAGACATAGTTTATAACTCTCTTACACATACTTCTATTCTTATACCGAAACTAGCAGTTTTAAAGTTAGTTAAACAGTATTTACACAGAAGAATGCTGAAAATTGCTTTATTTGTAGATATTTATTAAACGTTAGTTGTTGTAAGTTGGGCGTAGGCAGCATAGTGTTTAGTAAACTAGCTGTGGAAGAAAGCGGTCAAGCTAACCTTAACAGTCAAGTGCGATCGTACGTAGAAGAGTGTTCCGTACCCGCAATTTCATATACAGACTGTGTGGGTGACGATGATTACACATCTAGTGGAGATGAATCAGATGAGAATATTAACGAATTCAAAAATACGCGCGGTCCGAATCATTTTATTCTAGCGTTTTGTATTTGTAGTACATTCAATGCGGTAGTATAAATCTACCTTTTGTTGTGTCCGAGGTTTTGAATTTGTATAGTATACTCAAATTATGTGTCATTATGATATTATTAATACGTATCTTTAAATAAAAAAACTATTGTATACATACCTATCTATATTGTAATCTCAATGTCGAAAACGGCTCCAAGAATTTTCATAAAATTTAGTATGTAGGGGGTTTCGGGGGCAATTAATCTATCTAGCTAGGTTTAATTTTGTTTTAGGTTTCCGTTTATCTTTACTTATAATAAATCTGTAGAGAGGTCAATTCTGTACATGAAATATATTTTCAAAATAACTATCAGGGGGTGATTAGTGATCGATACTGATGCCAAAAATGCAATCAGTAAAATTTTTGTCTGTCTGTCTGTATGTCTGTATGTTCCTTTTAGAAACAAAGACTACTCGACGAATTTTAACGAAACTTGGTACAATTATTCTTCATACTCCTGGGCAGATAGTATACTTTTCATCACGCTACAATCAATAGGAGCAGAGTAGTGACGGGAAATGTTGAGAAAACGGGAGAAGTTACTCCATTTTTAAGCTTCCGTCGCGTGTGCAGCCTTAATGGTTAAAGTTACATAGAAATCATGTATGACGGAAATAGTCTATATAATATTAACCATAAACGCGGGTGACACCGCTGGCACAGCTAGTGTAGGTATAATATCCGTTTGTTTTCAGACAATGAAAAATTGCTACATTATCATTAGAATAGATGGGGAACCAGAAGAGACCTCGTTTCTTTTCCCTTTTTAGCATTTTAATAAGGTATGCAGTACATACGAGTAGTTAACTCAAACTAGACATAGGTACGTAAGTTGAAAAAAAAAACATGATTACCACAGCTTTTTTTCTAAATAAAACAAAATAAAAAAAATATTTTACATCCTTTTTACGTTAGATTGGTATACCTAAATAGCTTTAATTCATTTGCTTAATTATTTTTTTTTATTTAAGTGAAATGATTGCATTATATAATAGTTAAATAATAAAGTTCGATCGATCACCTAATCATTTTTCCACGAAATTCTAGTTTTTGATTGTTCTGTTTTGAACCCTAATAAGCTGTTTAATAAAACATGTGAACAAATACTCAACTGTTATTCAGAAATTATTCCGCCATACCGCGCTTTGCCAAATAAAGGCTTAATATGTGACGAGTCAAAACTATTATTCAGCAGCAGCTCGGTAAAACAGCTCCGTGAGCAGCTAATAATCAGATTTATAGGAATCGCCATTATAACCTCAAAAAAAAATGTTTTTGGAATTGTTTTTACCATCAAATGCTGTGTTTTATTAATTCAGATACAAATTCGAGTATTATACATAAACTAATTATTACTTTTAAAACACTAAAATAAGGAATTACGCTAAAAGTTTTTTTTTGCCTTATTTCTGTCTTGTACATTAACTTATTTCTATCATTAAACCTCGATATTGAAGCGGCGCGTAAAACCAATAGTTACAGGACATACGTTATTGACGACAAAATTACTTGCGCAATATTATTTCACTAGTATAATAGCTAAAACTCGTATTTTTAAAAATTACTTAACAATTCCAAGTATTCATTCCGTCCACATTAATATCTTAATAAATATTAATGATGTCAACAATTTCTTTAAGGAAACACACATTTTGTTTGAAATAGTGTGGTACAAATGTGCTTATAGCTGAGTAGTTTTTGAATATCACAGCCACAAATATTTATCTGATTATACATGATAAAACATCTGTGTATAAGTAACGACTGCCGTTTTTCAGACGTTTTTAAGCTATGTGGACAATTACATTGCTACTACTCAGATTTTATATTGCTATTATTCAAATTAAAGCATTTAAAAGTGTGCCCAATTTGCTTGAATAAGAGCTGAGTACACGTTTACTCAGACATTAATCAACAGCTTTTTAAGCTTATCGCTCCCGGGTTTGCTGTTACTAAGACCTTATACTGCTATCTGTGTTACTTGGGTTGATAACGCTAGGAAGATGATGAGTCGATTTATCGACGAAGGTTTATAGGCTATAATATAACATCACGTATGTCCCATGTTGGTCTGGGACTTAAAAAGAATTTGCCAACTGTGTTTCTTGCCTAGCATGTCGTAAAAGGCGGTATGGGGTTTTAGGTATGTGATTGTGTAGGCGGCGAGCTAGCCTTTTATCACTATTTTTTCACAATTTTCTATCTAACCCAGCTCATTATCCCGTGTTGGTCTGGGACTTATAAAGAATGTACCAACTGTATTTCTTGCCTACCATGTCCTAAAAGCGACTACCTAATAGTATATCGGGTTTTGGGTACGCGATTGTGTAGGCAATCAACTAGCCACTTGTCACTACTTTTCACAATGTTCCATCTAACCCAGTTTTATTTTTGGCTGAATGAGGTTAAAGGGGCTTGCTGTCCCTATGACAGTATAACATCAAGCTACGATAAATTATCCATAGACGCGGGTGAAACCTTGGGCACAGCTAGTCTGAAAGTGTTTCTAGAAATACAAATTAAAGCTTGATTTAAAAGTATTTCATTTACATTGAATTGATATTAAATAATATCTATCTAATTAATTTGAGTAACATATTTCCACAGGCACGGCCTTTTCTATGTACCATATCTATGAGCCGATGGAAATCCTGGTTGACATCGTCGTAATTTTATACGCCGCTCTATTTATGATCTACACATTCGGTAAGCATCGTCAACATACTTTGCCACTATACCTATCAATAGCGTAACTATCTCGTTTGAGGCCCGTTGCAATTTTCACCGGTTGGGGCCCTTGTTGTAAGTATTCTCTTTTAATGCTGAAGTATAGGGGTGTCCCTCGTGCTCACGAGACTGCGGAGGCCCTATTCGGCATTTTGCCACTCCTGCCACCCAATAGTTACGCCACTGGCCAATATCTACTTATCTTTACAAATTTTCACTTCAATAAAATTTATCGTCAATAAGTGAAAACAGTTAATATATACACAATCGTTTTTAGAATAGAGTGCAATATTTTTAGAGCATGTTATATTTTGACCAAATAATATTTACAAAACCTGAAATATGGTAACATTACAAGCTCGATGGCGCTTTCAGTAGTGACCCTGCCCCATGCGCCAAGAGTTGTGGGTTCAATTCCCACCCTGGACAAATATTCGTCTGATGAATACTTTTGTTTGTTCTGTGTCTGGGTGTTAATATCTGATATTTAAGTATATATTTGTAATACCACTGTTGTTTCTGATATCCGTAACACAAGTGCTTAAGCTACTTTCCTCGGAGTCAGATCAATTCGTATGTGACGTAGTCAGATATTTATATTTATATTTATTTATAAGGTTCCTAAATGACAGTCACGCTTGTCACGTGATTTGACGCGATACAAGTCGGCCGAACCAATGCGCGCCCTGTAGGTACTGTCACCGAACTCGCGCGACATTAACAAGGCAACGCAAAGAGCTTGTAACTAAGTTAATTAGGATACCATTAAACTAAGTATAAGTTTTTGATACTGATTATTTGAATTTAAATATTTGACCCGTGTGTTACTAAAAATAACCTTATTTCCTAATTATTTTTTTTATTTACATCTACAATCTGAAATCTTCAGACGAGATGTAGAATTAAAATAAAGCAACAAATATCAAATCAATATATCCACATTGTGTGCAAGTAGGCACTTAGGTTACCTATTTCTTACAAGTATTTAACTATTAAGTAAGTAGGTAGGTAAGTACCTACATACCTACATTTTTTAATACAATTAGGTAATATTCAAAATTAAACTAAATTTATTCGTTCCAGTGTACTTCATAAAGGTGTACTTCACAAAGCACAATTCTATTATACGGTATCACGAGCTCATGAATCAATTGAAGGTGAGTGTCGTGAAAAGGCTTTTTTCTTGCTAATCTACTTCGGTTGTTATTATTTTGCAAGAAATATTCTGCAATCTTGAAAATCGAACTACAGAAATTCAAGCCATACCTATTAATTTAATTGACGCAGTACATACTATTTTTATTGCTATGTTTATATTAATAGGAGTATTCACCCACACAAGCATTTTCTTTCGTTGTTCCTTCCAGGATTTGTAAATGCAGGAGTTATATAGATCTATATCAACTCTAGATTAAGCTCAAAACAAACCAGTTTAGTTGGAACGAATAAAGTCAAAAACTACTAAAGGGTTCTGGATCAAATAGGCACAGACATATAATATAGATTGGAATAGCACATAGACTATGTCATGTCGATGTACCACGCGAGCGAAGCCGCGGGTAGTAGCTATCTGTTAAAAATACACTCTGGACCATAGATTTAGAATTTTTTGACTACGCAATCCTAAATCTATGCTCTGGACCAATACTACTTACAGAAGTAGAAACCTATTTAGGTATATATTAATGACCTTCCAGGAATATATGAGGCACAAGCAGTTCCCTTCGTCGTTGAAGAAGCGAGTCTTCTCATTCTACTACTACCGGTACCAGGGCACCTACTTCAGGGAAGACACGGTCTTGGATAGTCTTTCTGGTATAAATACACCAACATTTTATATGGTTGCGTGATAAAACCAATCGGATCGATTATAATTATCGCATCACTCCGTTGCTCGTTATTTTTTCTAAGTATATAGACTGTTTTTCAAAGAAACAGGAAAAAGTACATATATAAAAATTAAGGAAAAATAAATATCAAATATTCTGCACCTTTGAATTGTAAGTAGAAAAACTTCTTACTTTCAAAGCAAATATTACCAAAATTACGTAACTCATGAAAAAAATGTATTGCGCTCTTATAGTTGGCCTGGTGTACCTCTACCTACCTGTCTAAGATAGGACTAGAGAAGAATACACACGGGGTATAGGTACCTACTTTCCGTGGGAAAAATATGTTTTATTTTATGATAAAATTTATGTAACCGTACTCAGCGATACTGTTATTTTTCTGTTTATTTATTTTCTTTTAGAGGAAACAAATTAGCTTAGGTAGGTACATCAGTAATCTGTTCTACCTACAAATTATATTACCTTGTAGACCAGCTCCGCAACGAGATAGCCCTGCATACGTGCCACAAGCTAGTGAACAAGGTGGCCCTGTTCGACGGTCTGCCGGCCGATGTGGTGGGCTCCATCCTGGGCTGCCTGCGCCCCGAGGTGTACCTGCCCAACGACTTGGTGGTGCGCGCCGGCGACATCGGCGATTGCATGTACCTCATCGCCAACGGGACTGTAGCCGTCTACTCGCTCAAAGGAGTCGAGGTCTTTCCTAACCTGTAGTTTCCAAGTTGTCACGATGTTAGGTATAGGTCGAGTTTTAGGGGCACCAACGGCTTGAGAGCTTATAATTGAGGGAGGGCAGTTGGCGCAACACAAAGTGATCTTAAAATAGGATGTCGTGAAGAATGAATCAACAATATTTATAAAGTAAAGTACTTATGTAGGTATTTCACGTTTATCATTATGAAATCAAGTCTTCAGCCGTAGCTCTCTACAGGTAGGGTAATTTCTCGGTGGTCGCCCCAAAGAGACCAACTCAAATCTACTTTGCCTCTATGAATGCCGACAGTCAAAATGCTTATACCCCATAATTGGTTACCACATAGGTGTGCCACCTCGAAGACGGCGCATACTTTGGCGAGGTGGCGCTGCTGATGAAGGACAGCAAGCGCGTGGCCACCGTGGTCGCCGTCGAGATCACGCAGGTCTACCGCCTCGACGCTGAACATTTCCGGTTACCACTTATCCCTTTCTTTTCCTCTTCTTCATAAGTAAGTAGTATGTTACGCCGACAAGACATAAATTTTCTGTCGGGTTATTACTTAGCATGATGGAATAGGGCTGTTATCTGACTTCAAGGTAACTAATCGATCATTATTGTTACACATTCATACTTTTTTTAATAAGCTAGGTTGGTCACGATAATCAGAAGTTAATGTTATATAAATAAATACATATGTACATTGTACAAAATGTAGCGATTTGTCTCCTCATGATACACTTTATTTCAACTTAAATCCACTCTCCTCACCATCATACTCCTCTATGACAGGGGTTTAGTCTTAGATAGGATAAAGCTTCCGGCTACCTTGTCAACCTGGTAATGATAACAAAAATCAGTGCAAGAGATAAAGTCATTATGGAAAAAAAGTAAAGAAAATATTTTTTTACAGATATTTCATTGCAACCTATGAAGATTTACATGAACGCATTGCGGCTCTGGCATCTCAGCGCATGCACGAGACTGTGGTGCTAGATGAAGCTTTCAAACGTGGCAAGGAGCGCGAGCACACGTCTAATGGACATGATTTGTACCATCCCGTTTTATCAAAGAATTCTCCCGATACTCATTTTTCATCTTCTGATAATACTCCAATGAGTCAGAATGATCATAATTAAATGGAAGTTGTTTATGTAAATGCAATATTAATGCTTTCTTTGTTTTATTCTTATACATAGTTCTTATTCAGTTTTCATTTGATTTATATAATTAAATACAATGTTCTCAACTTTAATTTACTACTAAAATATAGGATTATAATTATTAAGTTTAATTAGAAGGCAGGAGCGTAGCTACCGCCGTATCTGCCGTATCAATTATACGGGGCCCCCGGGCCACGGGGGCCCCCGAAGTGCGTAAGCAAAAAGTAATAAAAACTTCAAAATTAATAAATCAGAAATCCGAAAAAACGGCAAGGAGTGTATATTAAATTTGAATTTTTTGTTAAACATTTTCAAAAAAGTGACGTATAGATAATTATGATGAATAAATATTTCTATTAATTTTATGCAAACATTTTTTTTTATTTTGTGAGAAATCATTACCCTTCATAAGGGCCCCCAAAATAATTATATACGGGGCCCCGCCGAGACACGCTACGCCACTGTTAGAAGGTACATTGTAATTGAGTTAACATACCTATAAACAATAAAGTAATTTAAGGGAAACCATTTCTTTTATTAAGTACCTAGTAACCAGAGTGACAAAATAAAATGGCATTTCATGTATGAATGTAAATTATTATTTTTTATAATTTCTTATATTACAAACTGTCCTTACAAAAAACTTCTCAATCATATATATTCCCGAGGAATGCGTTTTATTATAATTTAAACAACTTAAGAACTAGATTTATATCACACGTAGATGCCAACCCATAATAATAGGAAGAGTATTCCGAAACCAGAGAATAGGGCGGCAACCAAAGAGAGGAGGAGCTCCTTGAATAGATCGCGGGAGAGCTTGGTGCTGGTGACCTCGTAGACGAAGAACCACGCCGTGAAGAATATCCCGATACCCAGCAGCAGCAGCGTCAGGTGTGGAAACACCGCCGGGTTGATGGGCGACGCATAGCGAACCATTGACTCGATTTCTAGCTGAAATGGTATACGACGAGCTAGTTAAGCGAATTCCGACATAAAATCGCAGTAATATTACAAAATATATTAATACTTACACTCATTTTTGATGATTATCTTTCTGAATTATACAAAATTTACACGCTGCAAAACACTGTCGCCGGCCAATAGGAAAATGACAAATGTCAATTGTCAATGCTTTTTTAATATACGTAGCATTGGAATTTCAGTTAGCCACGCAAATGAAAAAATGTTTACCTTCTCCCAAATCGACTTAAAAATACTACTGTCAGTGTCAATCTGACGTCAAATATGCTAAAATTGCTAAAATTTCTGCAAATGTATGTTTACAGCTGATTTTCACTGTGATTCTGGGAAATTATCAAACGAAATAAACTGCAATATATCAGAATGGAACTATCTAGCATATTTAAAGTGTTGATATTCGTACCAAATCAATCAAATATTGATATCTTGAGTTAAAGAAGTGATCAAAGAGTAATGAATGCGCAATGTTTTTTGTTGAACTTGAACAGAGGCTCTGCGCACAATGCAGGCGGAAACAACGAAGCGAAGGTTACCACGACAAAGGAGAAGCTCATGTCCTACGAGGAGAAGTCGGTGGGGTCCACCCCGTTCTTCAAATGCGAGGCGTGCCCGTACATGGCGCTTGCGGAAGACGACATTAAGTTCCACCTGTTTACCGCGCACCCTGAGCTGGCGCGCACCAACGGGCTGGCCGACAACATCCAGATCCCGTGCCCCGGCTGCGCCAGTATCTTTGACGCCGAGGAGACGCTCCGGACCCATCTGCGCAACCATCACAAGATGGGCATTAAGGACGTCAAGAAAATGGTTAAAAGTCTCGTCCAAATCGCATTGAAAAATGCAAAGCTCAAAAAGGAAGAAAAATCTCGTGAGACTCCACCACCTGTGCCCATGCAACAAGTAGTAGCTGACATGAAGATGCCGCAGGTCATTGAAATAGTCCCTGATGTAGTGAATGCGAACAATGACCTGCCTAAAGGGGTGGCTTTTATATCTGTTGATGAGTTGAACAAAATGAGCACTCCAAACTTTGAAAAGGTTGACCCAAAAGAGATAATACAAGAAGCTAGTATTAACATTGTGTACACTAATGAAGTTTCAACACAGTATGTAAATGTGGCAGACGCGGGACCTTCCAGCACAAATCACAAAGTTATTCAGTTGTCAAGTATTACTCCAGATTTAATTTCATCAATACAACCTAGAGCTTTATCAACTGATAATAGTAACTTGTCATCTCCTCTTTCAAAGCCAAAGGAAGATGTGATATCAATCACAGATCGAGCACCTGATCCTAGCAATGATAATATAACCGTTGAAGAGGAAAAGGATAACAGAACTATGTGCTTAGTTAATGGATGTCGTATACGTCTTCAGGAGGACAAAAATCTTGCGTATCACAGGAAATGTCATCAAAATAGTGAATTGACATGTCCAGAATGTAAAAAAGTATTTGGGGTGGTGGATGCCCTCCACACGCACCTGTGGAAAATTCATAACATTGACCTTGAGCTGCCCACATGTGAAATATGCGGTTTCAAGACATATAAAAAATATAGACTGTTCAATATTCACATGAAATGCCATGAGAAAATCAAAAGTTATGTCTGTAAGTACCTTCAATATAAGTTAACTAGCTGTACCCGCGGTTTTACCTGTGTTTATAGTTAATGTTAAATAGCCTATAGCCTTCCTTGATAAATTAACTATACGACACAAAAAAAATTTTTGATAAATTAACTATATGACACAAAATAAATTATTAGTTTCTGATACTACTGTCTTCAAGCAAACAAACTCTACAATTTTATATACTATTTCATCAATACAACCTATTTATTACTATACTCCAGGCTCATTCAATCTTCATCCACCGCTGCTCTACAAGCCCAAGGTCCTTACTGCTGTTAACTGGGCTAGGGTGCTTACTAAGGGCTAGGGTGAAGGCTAATAGTGATTTTTCTGTTCTTAAAATGGAGGAATTCCTTCATCATTTTGCATTATTTTATTCCTAGGTGAATATTGGCCTATTTCGTAGGTAACAACTCATTCATCTTAAACAAAATTTTGGTCAGAGGGTACAGTTTCATTATCTAGATAGAAACAAGACAACTTTTTTGCTCAACATTTTGCGTACTTCTGGAGTAAGGTATCATAATAAATAAATAAATATCAGACTACAAAACATATACATGATCTGACTCCAAGGTAAGTAGCTTAAGCACTTGTGTTACGGATATCAGAATCAACAGTGGTATTACAAATATATACTTAAATATAATGGATGTTTACCAAGTATAGGGGGCAGCACTAAATCAACAAAAGGCACCCTATGCGGACAGTAAAGGAAGCTTATCAGACCTGTCATCGTACTGTGAATAATGTAAACAAAATTATATCTTCAATTGCATTATTTTTTTATATGATAAAAATTATAAATAACGCTCGACAGCGTCAAAATATGTGTAAAGGTCAAAAGTTCTTAGAGGCGGGCCATATTATATTGGAAGTTGAAGAGTAAATAAACAATGTAAAAGAGGCCTTTAGAACTGGAAAAATTGCCGCACAAACTAAAATATCTAATGTTTACGATGTGAATATATAGCAGAATATGTTTTTTACTGCATTTATCTATTTTTGGCCTTCTTTACATAACCATGGCATGAGAATGCTATTCCTTGAAAAGTAATAAAAATTTTACTCCAGACGATTTTTTAAGCATTGTTGCATCCGGAATTATAAAAAAAAGTGAGGTGCTAGCTCATTAACAAGTACATGCGCCTCATACACAAGCGGTGCGGGTTCAGAGGCGAACACGTACCTCTAATTCTATTAACGTATTTATACCACTAGCTCGACGTTGAAGTATAAAATCATGATGAAACCTGCACATCATTCAAACAACTATGGATGTGTTACCATGATCCTAATTTGTCTGGTTCCCCTTTATAAAGGTTACAGAGTTCAGATCGGCACTCGCTTCAATGTAATAACCAAACTCGCTAAATCCTGAATCATGGTCTAAGCACGGGATACAACAATAGGGGGATGATGATTGGTGCATCCAGAACTAACTAGCATAATAAATTTCACTATTAAAACTAATTCTGTTTACTTGATAAAAATGTCATTCTCATGTATTCATGGCGTAGAAAGTTCCCATTGACGGCACCAGTTGGCAGCACCGTCGTCGTGCACGTCCCCTATTGGATAATAACACCCAGACACAGAACAAACACAAGCTTTCATCATACGAATGTTTGTCCCGGGTGGGAATCGAACCCACAACTCTTGGCGCATGGGGCAGGGTTACTACCAAATGCGCCATCGAGCCAATCAGTCTATCTCATATCTTTTGAAATTTTTTATATTGCCAGTTATCATTAATAAGGACCCATTTGCTTCACAGGCTCACTGTGTTCAAAGTCGTTCAAAACAGCGAACCAGCTATCAAAGCACAAATTAACTCACAAGAAGGAGGGCAAGCAGTGCTCGTTGTGCCAGCGCGAGTTCACGACGGCGCGGAGGCTGGGCGCGCACATGGCGGCCGTGCACGAGAAGCTGAGGCCGTTCAAGTGCTGCCACTGCGACTACACCGCGGCCAGGAAGGCGGAGATGGTGCTGCATCTGCGCTCGCACACTGGTCAGTGTCCTCGAGTGTCTCGAGTAATATTTACTTACAAACTCATGGGATAAATAAATAAATATAAATATCCGATAACGTCTCATACATTGATATGACACCTTGGTAAGTAGCTTAAGCGCTTGTGTTACAGATATCAGAATCAACGGTGGTATTACAAATATATCCTTATATACCAAGAACACAAGTATTCATTACAAGAATGTTTGTCCTGGGTGGGAATCGAACCCACAATTCTTGACGCATAGGACAGGCTCACTACCCAATGCGCTATCGAGCCAGTCTATATATGTTGGTCTGGGACCCAAAAATAATGTTTGAGCCGTCTTCCTCGCCTAGCACGTAAAAAGACAAACAGACAGAACGACTAATGGTTTTGTATTGATTATGTGGGCGATAAGCTAGCTATATAGTATCCTTGTTCTCAATTAAAATTTTGGCTGAATGTGGTTTGAGGAGCTTGTTGCTCCTTGGACTCTGCCTTCCCCTTAGGGCAGGGTTTATCAAACTTATGGCTCCACATACCCCTTTTAAAATCTTCAGAGGAAGGCGAAATCCCCCCGAACCCCCTATGATCGAATGGCGAACCCCTAGGGGTGCGCGTACCCCCCTTTGAAAAACTCTGCCTTGGGGGATTGCAGGCGAGATAGTATGTATCTATTTATATATGTAAAGTAGAGTTTTATAAAGATCTTAATGGGATACCATATACTTCCTATAAACGTATAGACATAACGTCTTTTAGCCCAACATACAATTTTAGGGGCTTAGAATGTAACACTAAGTAGATGGCTTACTGGAGCCATCATCGCTCATCCTACCTATGAACTGGCCTTACACAAACTTGCTAAAAGTATTTGATATTAAAATAATATATATAGGTAAAATATACTTCCTACGCTTCCATGAACTTGTTAGTAAACAGTAAATTGTACATTTCAGGCGTTAAACCGTACGCGTGCAATCACTGCAACTACCGGTCGTCGGACCACAACGCGATGCGGCGCCACAAGAAGCTGCACTCCAAGCAGGACCTGTACCAGTGCAAGTACTGCCCCTACACCGCCATACAGTCCACTGTGTTCGCCTCCCACATGATCTCCAAGCACCCCAACGTCAGCTCCTCAGAACTCCACCAGTGCCCATACTGCCCTTTCAAGTCGGTCAGCAAGGACAAATACATTATCCATCTATCAAACCACCCGGACAAAAAAGAGATCAAACTCTTGATTGAGATGAAAAACGGTGTCAAGTCCAATATGCCTAGCTGGAATATACCAAGCAATGCTGTAGAGAAAGGCTCAAGCCAAGATGCAGTAACAAATGAACAGAACAATGAGTCCAATCCTAAAACCGTAAACACGATACCGATCGAAGTCTACGACTGCGACAGCCTCTCCGAGGGCATGCCGCAAAACTATTCCAAGAACTACTGTAACACCCCCAACAATGAAGTTCAACAATCAGACTACAACTCTCAAGTGATCATGACAGACCTTAGCAAGGACGATAATAATTCGGATTGTCTCATATCCGAGAGTTCCAACGACACAATGATGGACAGGCACCAGTACCGCAGCACACCCCCCCAACACCCCCTCCAGATGCCACAACACCCCAACCTGCACTTCCTCAACCCATCTGTCTCAATGGAGCAAACGCTACTCCAGAATAACAACGTGAGCTCTCTCGCGTCTAACCATTCCCCGATAGTGAACAACTGCAATAAAATCTTGAGCAATTTCCCCATAAGATTGCCTCCCGCGCCGCAAATATCCGCCCTCAACAACATCATGTTGAAGCCCGTTGACAAAATATCTTTACCGATAACTAAAGTGACAGGCCCGATAATAAAACCGACTCAGATCCTGCCCGTCCCGTCGTCTAGTAATTCGCCGGTCAATATACAGATTGAACCTGAGGGAGTGCCAAGGAAGAAGCCAAAGATATCCGTCAAAAGCAATCTTATTTTAAAAGGCCCCGATCAGGAGAACATGTTCCATTCGCAGCAAAAGATGGCGTTCAAAAGACTGGAAGATAACGAGAGGTTCGGGCTCCGAAGCCCTAACATTCAGCAGCTGACGTTTAACAACTTGATCACGACTCAGTTCATGCAGCTACCACCTGAGCCGGCGCTCAGCGAGTCGCCAAACACCATGATGTCTTACTCAGGAGACAATCTATCCGCCTCGACGCCGGTCGACAACGAGATGAATGATAACTCTCAAATATTCACATTCAACCAGCAAATGAACGTCAATTCGATTACTTTACTGCCGCCACCGGAGAAGATTCAGACCAACGATCCCAGCTACATAAAGCTGGAAGCTACGATAAAGCAGAACACCCAATCGCCGAGCTTGGAGCGCATGTGCAACGCGAACATACTTAGCAACCAAGCCATCAGCCGCGAGTACAAGGCGTCGCCGCCTCTGGAGGATATCCATAAGAACATGAGTGAGATAAAGAACGAGGTGAAATCGGACGCGTTTTACAACATGGCGCTGACGAACACTCCGACGAACCCGTCGATCCTGGATCAATATTTGATGGATAATATTATAGGGGAGCAGTACTCGGGGCACCTGGATCTGTCCACCGTGGTGCTGCCCGAGGTGGCGGACCAGCAGAGTGACGTCATAGAGATCGATGACAACTCTGACGACAACAAGCTGCTGCCGCGCTTTGATATGAACTTCCCTCTGGAGTCGTTATATGTGATGCACAATGATTTCCATTTCCTAGAAAACGAAATGCCGTCTAACAACCTGCCCGCTGAAGTGACCGAGCTGAACAACAGAATGGTGGCAGAGGTACCTATCATAAATCAGAAGGATAATATTGAAATCCCTAATACGGAAAGCTCGAATAACGATTTCCAGAACTTTATCCAAGGGAAGAAGGACCCCATGATGAACACCTCGGTGAGGCCGTCCACAAATAAGATCAATGTTAAAAATATAGAATTAATGAAGAATTGATTATGTAAATAATTGTTGTAATCATATATTGTACATAGGTATAAACACATTTAAAAGACTGTTTATTATAAATTAAATATAATGTATAACATTGTAACGATTTTTTTCATTTTACTATTACTACTTGGTTAACATAAAATGGTTTTTTTTTTTTTCACTTTTTTTACCCTCACCACGGTCAATAAAACCATCTTGGTTTGAGGTTTCATTGGTACTTAGCGGCGAATATAACTTCGTCAGCGCGTTGTCGAAGACATCGACAGGTCAAAAAAAACGTCATCATTTGACTCGACTATTCTACATTCCTTGTATTGTGGCTTATGAGACAGATGTCTGTAAATGTCTGCCACTTTATCACTTGTTCCATGTCACTCACCCCAAGTTTTTGCAATAAATGGCAATATGGTCTTCACTGTTCCTAACTTCTTCGCTACACTTCAGCGTCCACTCGTCATTAACATGACCAAAGGGCTTCGGATCAGTATGAACACCTTTTCCGTCTGCCGGCCCAATGATGACCAGAACAGAACCTGAAAAGTACTTTAAGTACTCATAGAAAGCTTTTCCGTTATTGAAATAACAAAACAAGAGGGCTGTAGTGTCAGATTCTTGGAGTAGTGACTTCGTGTCTCTGTTCAACTCGTTGTGAGTGAAGAGGAGAGGTATGAAGGTGGGCGGAGCATATTTGCAGTGCCACCACGCCCCGTCTACTTCCACCCCCGATACAGGTATACCTGTAAACGTTAACGATAAAATAATAAAAATGGTATTTATTTTTAATTAGAAAACTTGTAAAACAACTACCTAGCTAACCAATTGGCATTAATGTTATTGGCTACATACTAAATGTAAATTAATGACGTAGATATACGTCAAACAAAACGTAAACGCCTATCATATTTTGACAGCTATTTAAAAGTCTCAACAGACTTTTCAACAATCCTACTTTCATTCAACAATAGACCTTTTTGCAATACAATAAGAATTCAAATGTACATTACATTGTTTACAACTGTCTGCAATCACCAAAAACCAGGTTTCACTTACCCGTCGCTTCACTGATCATCCACTCCAACAAGCCACTTCCACACCCGATGCTCAACACTCTATCACATCCTAAACTTCTCAAACTCTTCTTCAGAAACTCAAAGTTCGCCTCTGAGGGGTACACCCACAGGACCTTGTTCCTATCCCTATGGTCATGGTACTTCTCCACTATCTCCCTCCATTTGCCCTCCCTATACAAGTCTATTATATCGTTGACTAAGTTCTCGTGCATGTTCGTGTACTTTCGCTGCGTCTGCGCAGCGCGAAGTGTAAAAATGCTTCCGTAACATTGACATTGTGCGCCAAACGAATGGGGGCGAGATCACGGTGATTGATCTACACATGCGCATGGGCGGACTCAGAACCTGTCCGACTAGTATTTTGCGCAAACTTTTATATAGCTCTTGAAACTGATGGCAAAATAGTTAGAACTGTTAATAAACCTTATTGAATTAACGAATTCAACTATTCAGAAATATATGTTAATGTAATTGCCTATATATGTATAGCCTATAGTTACATTTAATCATATACTTTTTGAAATATTAGTTAATACAGATTGGTAAGGAAATCTGCACATAATAATCATTTTGACTGGATATAGCAATACATATATATATATTTCTACAATAATCATTATAGTATGCATTTAATGATTATTATTATAATAACTTAGAGTTATGCAAATAAATGCCCAATTTATTTCGTTGCACCAATAAAGAATCGCCATGGAAATCGGTAAAAAAAACATCGTGAATCCATTATTAAAAATATTAAATAGGGCCTAGGAACGAAATGCAGCCCTGCCAACTACCCATCACTAGTGGTTCAAGAAAAATTGGCCACTACCCAAGAATATTGTTCTGCTGCCCACACTAAATATAGAATGACATACGGAACACCTACGTTACACCACGGTCGCAAAATGAAAGCGAAAGGTATCTCCGGGTTGATTTATTCGCATAAAATTGTAGGGTACAATTACAAACCAGGTGTGATATAACATATTAGTAAAATACACAAACTGTAACAATAGGGAGTTAAGGACTGAAGGGTAAAATTACATTTATTAACCATATATGGTATAGGTAAATAGGTATATGTATGGTGTTCCATAAACAAAGCATCTATAGTTCAGAATAGTAGCTGGCTAGCGCAGGAACTGTGTTTTACTGTGGACTCAATAAAAGACAATTCGGGGGTAGAAGAAGAATAGGCAAGATGACTAAAAAAATCTGTTTAGTCCGTCAGTTAGATTATAAAAAAATATTGAACACGTATTTTTTTATTTGTTTCTTAAACAAACATTGACGAAGATATGCATTCAAGTTGCGTGTGACGTCACACATTCGTACAATTTTTACTAAATAATGACGTCGCAAACCTTCAGTCCAAAATTTTGATGCTCTTTATCATTGTGGTTTTTTGTTAATTTGATAAAGCGAAAAATACTTGTCTAGTACTTTTGTATAATCTAACTGACGGACTAAATAGAATTATAGTTTTTAAATGTAGTCATCATCCCTATTAACTCTCCCGAACAAGCGAAAACGTCGCGCACCCCCAGTCCGCTTGTGACCACGGTCATTGCAACACGGCCGAAACGTCAAGCTGTAAGTACTCGTGTACTACATAACGAATATGGCGTTTAGTCCCGTCAGTATTATTTATAGTGTTAATGCAACGCGAAAGTTTTAAATCATATAGAGCAGGATCTCTTCCGAATTTTCAGTAACAATTATTCAACCTATGATTTCATACAACCTGTTTAACAAGTTCAAATTGAATAATTATTGAATCATATAACAGGCACGAACACTGGCAATGATATTTTTATAGTAATTAATTAGGTTATTTCGTACTAATTACCAGATCATAAAAGTAAAAATCATCTGTTTAAGAAGGGTATTTGCTAGTAACGGAACTAATGGTGTTATTTCGTAATCTATATTGAAATCCATAGAAATATATCTACCTTATATTTCATCGGCCATTCACTGGTCTGATGAAGAAATAATTACAAGAACTAACGCCTTCTATTGCTGTCACATTAAAACATGCTACTGCTCCGCTTACGCTAGAAGTGTGGCCACGACCTTACCTACATTCCAAACTACAGATGCTCCATTATAAATAATTCGTAGCGCTTCTTGTATAAAAACAATATTTAAATAAGTAAACATTCTTAATTCATGTAATACATAGGGGTTAAATAACTCATTCAACCGCTAGTTTTAACTCTTACATGCATCCGTTACGAAATGATCGTATATACAACAAGTAGTTCGATAATATGAGCGCGACAAGATACAACGATTTACGGAAGAAATTCATTAACTTTAAAATGATGTTGAAGTGGTAAATAAAACTTACAACTCTAGTGGTTCTCTCTCAAACAACCATATCCACGGTATATGCTAGTATTAGGCTGCGTTTCCACTAAGGCAAAGGCGATTATATGGATCCCGTTGATGCTATAGTTTACCCTTAACCCTTGTACCGGACAAATAATGGTTAATAAAAGAGCCATTCAAATATTTGTTATACAGTCAGCAGCAAATTTAGCGAAACATTTTTAACCTTTTTTTTCCTAAGGTTTAGCTTTTTCTGTTGCTGACTGTACCTTCGCTAATTCTACTTTTCACAATAGTGCTTCTACTAACTTTGAAACCATGTTTATGTATATGATGCTGTACAATATTTATAACATAACATTTACATAACATAACATCACGCCCATAATCCCCGAAGGGGTAGGCAATATTTATTAATGTATGAATATTAGTTGACGGAATGGAAATCAAACATTCCGACGTGCTGGCTATATGCACTGTCCACGTTATATTCACCGCATTCGCCGCGAGTGAAAACGCAGCCTTTATATGTTGCATAAAACGAAGTTCTAAAATATGTATACAAAACTTCATCATCTTCCTAGCGTTATGTCCCGTGATTAGACGGGGTCCGCTTAGACCATGATCCAGGATTTTGCGAGTCTGGTATTTACATTGAAGCGACTGCCGATCTGACCTTCGTAACCCTAAGATAGGGGAACCAGACAATTTTTGGATCATGGTTATAAATCCAAAGTTGTTTGAATTTGCAGGTTTCATCACGATGTTTTCCTTCACCGTCGAGCTAGTGGTATAAATACGCACATAGATTTGAAAAATCCAGAGGTACGTGCCCGGGTTTGAACCCGCACTCCTCGGTTAAGGGGCGAGGGTCCTTACCATTGAGCTACCACCGCTCCGTATTATACAAAACTTTATCTCATACAATCAGTAGCCCGGAAAGCTCAATGTACAGAACAACTCGGCACAAAAATAGGTCCACATACCTATATCTGATTGAGCTTCAACAGTTTTATCTATTACAATATAGTAAGACAAACGACAATATTGCTTTTACGTTTACAGTTTCCAGTCAATTAACAATTCTCGTGGCGTAAAGTCGAATTTGCTGCGATCGTTTGTGCTAGAAAACTAGTCAAATATAATAATCAGTTAATCCTTTGCGTGTCATGTCTTTTAAATCTGACCTTACAGGTAATTTGTGCTTGTCCAGAAGTCCCGATAACGTTAATAGCTAACCAACTAACTAACTTCACGCCACTTCCCTAGCGGGTAGGCAGAGAACCGAAATATTAATAGCTAAATAGTAAAATAACGCTTTACTTTCAAATACATCTACGTATCTTTCTAAATCTAAAGTCCAAGGAGCAATTCGCCCGTTAAACCACATTCAGCCAATAGTAAAATTGAGTTAGGCTAAATAGAAAATTTTAAAAAAGTAGTGACAAGTAGCTCGTTGACTACTTAATATACTCGCACAAACCCGATACCCAGGCACACCATACGTCCCTTTTACATGCTAGGCGTGGAACACAGGTTTATCATGGGCGTATGTCCCGTCCCCCCCCCCCCCTTCGGAACTGGTGTGCCAAGGTACTGCTGGTCTATTTACTGTAAGAACCTATCAATATGTTGTATTGCCCCCTCTGGACCAAAAGCTGCGTACGCCCAGGGTATACGCCTGTATACCTGTTTTTAAGTCAAAGACCAACATAAAGACATTGAACTATATTACTAGCGTATGGAACCGACGCAGCGAACAAGATTTTTGCGCCGTGCGTTGTTGCCGATCGGCAACAACTCGTTTAGTCACTCGCCTACGTTCACGCGTAAGCGCCATGAAATTCACGGCGTTTACGACGTTTTGGTCGCGAGAAAAATGTACTCTATGAGCGATCTAGCGCTGCGTGTTTTAATAGCTTAATTAGACGACAATTGTTAGTTTTAGCGCTGCAAATGCTGAAACACGCTCAGTCCATGCTTCGTGATAATATTTTTGTTTGATATAGCTTCTCTATACGTAGTAATAATAGCTCAATGCATAAAGATTATCTGATATACATACATTCATACATAGTTTTACGGAGCAGCAAATTCAACTTTATCTAACATATACATGGAACTGTTATAGTCATCATCATTTACAAGAACAATGGCGTTTAATAAAATCGTAATTTTACTAACCTGAGCACTTTAGGCATACCAACGGCAGACTACTAAATTATTGACTTTTAACATTACAGCGCGTGCGCCACACCGCATGAACTTAATAATTACTTGAGATCAACGTATGGTAGAGATCACGATGTTCAGTCGAAATTATAATAACTAAGGATTATGTTCCTACGAACCTCAAGTTTGAAAAGTTTTGAAATCACAATTTTTTTGGCAGTACGGTCAATAAGTTGAGGGTACGCTTGCCGTTACACCAATTCCCACTTCCTTAATCATAATATGAACGCGACAGTCTGTGTGTACCGCGCATTCACGCGTCACTTACGCGGTTAGGATTAAATTTGGAACGCCAAGAGGATACTTACTATCAGGCAAATTTACATACATACATACATACATACATACATACATACAAACATACATACATACATACATACATACATACATACATACATACATACATACATACATAATGACACGCCTTTTTCCCATGGGGGTAGGCATTTTTACTTCAGAAAAACATACAGAAACCCCGGATCTATTATATGTATGTTATTTGTCATTATGTATAATGTCGGGGATTCTATTTGTTTTTCTAAGGTAAAAATGACTATAAGTAAGAAAGTACTATAAAGACGTACCCCGGTACGACTTATAGTCCTCGTAACGGACCACATTATTTCGTTAAGGTTAAACAACCAACTTTTTCCCACGATTGAAATGAAATTAGCGAGTCAACGGAAAGCGTACCCTTTCGTCAGTACATACATGATATTACCAACATCAATTATTATCACAATATTTCATTACCACCGATCACATTTCGAAACACTATTTACTGACTTACATACACATTTGTTTAAAAAATATGTAAAAATATATTCCATTAAAACCTCTTCACATTTGAACAATGATTTTGAAAATTAACTTGTAAAACTTCATTATATTTTAAAATAATATGTATACGGTTCGATTCAGAAACATTATTACGATCACTGCATAAAGTATCAATAATTATTATAATATACAAGTTGAGATCAATTCGAATATCGATTTTATTGCGATAAAATTTTTGGTCCTTCGAGCCGGATCTTGACATTGTTCAACAAAAATACATTCTTATTACATCCGTGCATAACAACGTTTCTAAATCTCACGTGCAAAAACACCCAATAAAATTAAATGAATATGAAAACAGCTTACAACTATCGTCTTGGACGCACTTAATGACTAAAGATTTTTAAAGACTTTTCCAAACTTGTCACAAGTGAGTGACCAGTCTCTTAATATGTATTATTTCGCCAATTCAAGAAAATTACCAAGTTGCTTAAAAGATAAGAGTGACTATTCGATGCCTATTAAAAATCTTCTAAAAATTTTTTTACATACAAGTGTACCATATGTACCTCCACCCTTAGCTGGCAAAACCACACCATCTACTCTCGATTAATGTAAACATATAAAAATAATGATCAAAAACCTTTGAAATAGTGCAAAATACCTGCTCCAAATTCAGTCACTTGCAGTCTTCAGCCTTCCCGTTCAATTTTATCTGCAACAAACATAAAATATTAAAATGCGCTGCGTAATGGTCAGAGTAAAGTTCTACAATAGACTCCCTCCCAAATTTCATAAAGTGGCGAATAACCAGAGACAATACAGCAGCACC
The DNA here is from genome assembly GCA_951394215.1 of Glyphodes perspectalis. Classification (NCBI taxonomy): domain Eukaryota; kingdom Metazoa; phylum Arthropoda; class Insecta; order Lepidoptera; family Crambidae; genus Glyphodes; species Glyphodes perspectalis. The sequence goes on from OX596210.1 coordinate 15,031,696, forward strand.
TGTGCAGCTGTAATTCACATAGAGAATGAAAGTGCCTCTAAAGAGCGGCAACGTATCGACAATATGATAGTTTACTAATTTTTTCTATAGTCCGTAAGTTAGATTATCAAAAAGTATCGAATACGTATTTTTTTCTTTATCTAATACTCGAAAAATGTCAAAGATCTGAAATGGGGCGCTTTGCGTCACTTGGACGGTAAAATTTTACGGACCTAGTGACGTCACGACGGTACTTTAACACGCTGTATCTTTATCATTTTTGGTTTGCTGAGCAAATAAAAAATACGTAAGCAATAATATTATTGTAATAATCTCAATAATGGACTATATTTTTTTTTGAGTAAACTAGCCTATTCCTCTAGCGTTGCGTTACAAGGGCAGCAGTGGTTACTTACCTAGATGCGACCCGTTTGCTAATACGAAAAAAAAAAAAAACCTCACCAATTACTATTAATAAGCTTCATCTTCCGCCTCCACATCTTCTCATCCTGCATCTCAGTCACGCCCGCCTTCGCGTCCTCGCCCGCATGTATCTCCGACTTGCCGTACAGTATCTTCTGGTACAACTCCACGTGTTTGGACGGGACCCCCACGTCCAGGTTGTTGAGGCTGGTCTTTTGCTCCAGTTCGATGATCTTCTTCTCGTCTATGGGCGGTAGCGGGATGTTTTTCTGGCTCGCCATCGAGTTCGCTTTTCTTATCTTGTGGACGTACTCGTTGCCCTGAGAGAGAAAAAAATGATATTTTTCATATACACTGACGCCACTTTATAGGGTGACCGAAGCAAACTTACGTAAGAAATGGTATAACTCTGTCTAGTTTGAGCATGAAGAAAAAAACAGGACTCTAATGATGGATCCAGAAGGCAGCTATTTTATATTCTATTTTCCAATATTTTTGAATACGCGATCCCTTTACAACTAAAAAAAAGGTTTAACCATTCTTATTTCAGTCAAAAAAACAGCTATCTCATTAGTCTTTCGTACACCAGCAGGAATAAGGTGTACATTTAGACACAAGCAGTCTACGCGTAATCTTGCGTTATTACGCAGAATTGTGGCTTCACTGCCACGCCCACTTGGCACTTATTATAATATTAGTTCCGTGGATGGACCTGGGGGCTGGGCGGCTTCCGCTCGAAGCTGCACTTGCCCACGATGACGCTCTGGCGCGCGTTGTTCGCCTCCAGGATGTACGACTTGTCGAGCGCGGCGCGCGGCTCGCCCTCCTGCCGGTTCTGGTTCACGTTCTCGTTGCCCTCGCTCATGTGTTGCTGCGAAAAAAACACAATCTGTCAAATAGATGATGGTTACGGTGTAAAATTGTTTACAAGCGGGGCTTGTGATGCTAGTAATGCCAGGAGGACACGTCTTAGTGGTCCGCAATTTTATTGTTTTGATAATCAAATGTCCCATGTTGGTTGGGGACTTAAAAATAATGTGCCATCTGTGGTTTTTGCCTAGCATGTCGTAGAAGACACTTGTCACTACTTTTTCACAATTTTCCATCTAACCCAGCCCAGTTTTGTTTCTGGCTAAATGTGGTTAAAGGGGCCTGTTGCCTCTTTGTCTCTGCCTACCCCTTCGGTGATTATGGGCGTGATGTTATGTATGTGATAATAAAAACCGGCTCTCAGTATAATATACTGGTGAGTATGGCGATCTGCATCCTCATGAAAAAACGTTTGTTACGGGAGGACACGGTACTTGCATCAGGTGATCGGGCAGCGGCGGCAGCGGGTTGAGGCTCTTGAGCAGCGGGCCGGCGGCGCGCGGCGCCGGGCGCGGCGGCG
>OX596210.1:15033687-15078765 GCA_951394215.1 Glyphodes perspectalis
CGCCGGGCGCGGCGGCGAGGCGGCGCACAGTACCTGCATCAGGTGGTCGGGCAGCGGCGGCAGCGGGTTGAGGCTCTTGAGCAGCGGGCCGGCGGCGCGCGGCGCCGGGCGCGGCGGCGAGGCGGCGCACAGTACCTGCATCAGGTGGTCGGGCAGCGGCGGGCAGCGGGTTGAGGCTCTTGAGCAGCGGGCCGGCGGCGCGCGGCGCCGGGCGCGGCGGCGAGGCGGCGCACAGTACCTGCATCAGGTGGTCGGGCAGCGGCGGCAGCGGGTTGAGGCTCTTGAGCAGCGGGCCGGCGGCGCGCGGCGCCGGGCGCGGCGGCGAGGCGGCGCACAGTACCTGCATCAGGTGGTCGGGCAGCGGCGGCAGCGGGTTGAGGCTCTTGAGCAGCGGGCCGGCGGGCGCGCGGCGCCGGGCGCGGCGGCGAGGCGGCGCACAGTACCTGCATCAGGTGGTCGGGCAGCGGCGGCAGCGGGTTGAGGCTCTTGAGCAGCGGGCCGGCGGCGCGCGGCGCCGGGCGCGGCGGCGAGGCGGCGCACGGCAGCGCGCTCGCGTCGCACTCGACGGCCAGCGCCGGCACGTGCTCCGGGGTGCGTGTTGCGGATGTGCCGCTCCAGGTTGTCTTTCCTCCGGAAGCGTCTGTTGCATACCTTGCAGCGGTACGGTTTGGAATCTGCGCAGAAGAATGTCATCTTAACACGAGGTGTTACTTCGAATTACGAATGTATTTCGGGATCAATTACATTGATTTGAACTTTAATATCGATTCAAATAAATTGACCCGTGTTTCATACAAGACGAAACGAAACTGTTGTCGATGATCGCCATCGATCCAATCTGAATTAGCAAGGACACGTCAGGTAAGTGCCAGCCTAATGATCAACAAATGCCATAATCAACGTAACTGACCGGTGTGCACGGCCTGGTGGCGGCGCATGTCCTTACGCGAGTGGAAGGCGCGCGGGCAGCGCGGGCACTGGTGCGCGCGGCGCGCCCCCCGCCGCGCCCGCCCCCCGCCCCCCGCGCCCCCCGCGCCCGGCGCCGCGCACGCGCCGCCCGCGCCCCCTGCGCACGCGCCGCACCCCGCGCCCCGCATCCGCACTTCTTGTTGTCTGCGGAAAACGAATGAAACTAGTTAATATGAATCTCTCAAGCGTATTTGTTTACTTATAATATATCCATTTGTAATGACAGATATAAAAAAAATGTTGCTTTTTTCTTGCGTGCTATCAGTCCTTATAAACACATGAAACAGACCAAATACCCTCATTTCCCTTTACACGAAGGAGCAGAATGTCAAACCGACCGTCGTGCTTGGCGACGTGCTTCCGGTAGTTGGAGCTGTCGCGGAAGCGGCGGCTGCAGATGGCGCACGCGTACGGGCGCACCTCCGAGTGCGTCAGCTCGTGCTTGCGCAGCGCCGACAGGCTGCCGAACGGCTTGCTGCACTGCGCGCACGCGAACTTCTTCTCCTCTGCAAGTCCATACGAACTTACTTATTTACAAGAAACATACTTACTTTTCACTTACTAACATACAAACTTACTTATAAGAAACATACGAACGTACTTATCATCGAGCTCGTAAAGGCTAGTTAACTCCATTTTTTTTTAGTCCGTATGTTACATTATCAAATCAAATCCTGTGTTTTAGGTTTTTAGGTTGGAGCAAGATTGTATTGTTGTCTAATATAAGTATTTATTGTAATGTATTACTTATATACATATTTGGTTGTAATTTATATATGTATTTTTATTTTGATACTCTACAACAGGCCCACACTAAAACGTGGTTCAAAGTTAATTATGATTCATACACCTTGTATAAATTGTATTGAAAAGAGTAACTACCGAGTTTCTTGCCGGATTCTTCTCGGTAGGTACAACATTCCGAACCAGTGGTAGAATCATATAGCTGTGGCTTTACCTGTATTTGACGATTTATAAGTGTTTCCTTGAAACCTCCATAAATAAAGTATATTTTGACGTTGACTTTGACATACATACATAATGTAACGCCTTTTTCACATGGGGATAGGCAGAGGCAGACCACCTATGAATGTAGAAGAAGCGAAAGGTGTGTGTCAGGAAATGGAAGGATGTGATCTGTGCCTACCTCTATGTATTAGATAAATTAGTATTATTAGGTAAATTTGCAATTTTAAACATGGCGCTGTAAAAGAGTAACAATCGAGTTCCTTGCCGGTTAGAATCAATCATCAAATAATGATAGAATCAATATTTTGAACCCAGCAGTAGATTCATTTGTATTATGACTTTTTTTTAATGCTTTTGCATCTAACCCAACCCAGTGTTGTTTTTGGCTGAATGTGGTTCGGGGATTATAGGTGTGATGCTATGTTTGTTTGTTTATCTTTATGTATATTTGCTTTTGCAACGGCTACATGTACAAGATATTTCTATCCTGTATCGAATCGAGTTACACAGCGACTTCCCCCCAAGCACTAGGGTTATAATGGCCCTTCCCTGAGTCCACCTTTATTAAAGTAAAACATATAACTTTCGACTTTTCACTAAATTAAACAATACAGAACAAAATGTGTACTCACTAGTGTGCTTGAGCTTGTGCCGCTGCAGCTTGGACATCTGGAAGAAGCTGTCGCCGCACACGTCGCACGCGTACGTGCGCTCGTTGCGGTGCACGCGCATGTGGTACTTGAAGTGAGAGTGCGCCGCGAAGCTCTGCGCACACACAATGTATTCAAATAATAATATACATATCGTCGTTCGGCAGTGAAAACCTCGGAAGTCGCATTTGCTTATTTTTTTTTTTTTTGTTTTTAAGTTATACACTACTACTTTTTAATTAGTACAAAAACTTTAAGGGCCCATTGGGGGCGGCCTGTATATTATATAAGAAAAGAAATTATTTTAAAATATTCATAAACAGCAAAGTTATTAGCGTTTATCTATATCCCAAAATGTCGCTCAATTTATGGACGTAATTTGTAGAGCCCATTCATAAAAATACATATCAAGCTGTCTCGTTCTCGCGGTCGCTTTCAGTCGCACTTTCGACCCCCTTGCCCCGCGCTGTAGATATCTGTGTACCTACCTATATAAAAGTTATTGCTAGAACTTTAAATTACAATAAATCTTTATATAATAGCATTTTTAAAGGCATCTTTAGCTGAAATGTGTTAAAGATACAGTATATAAAACAAATTACTTTGTAGACATTCATCAGTAATAGTAGTACAGTTACAGCCACAATCACCTTATTGCACTCGGGACATTGAAATGGCTTCCGTTGTCCATTGCAGTAGGCATGATACACCACTTGGCTCCGGGCATGGAACCTCTTCTTGCAGACAGTACAAACATAGCACCTACCATTTGCATCTGAAAATAAATTAGATAACAGTAAATGAAATTTCTTTATAAATAAAATTTCTATACAAATATATTTTGAGAATATGTCATGTAACTATTTTCATTTTAACTTTTAAAATTTTTTATTTGGATTGAGTTTACTTCCTACCACCAACTTAATATTCAACATATGCTTCAGTAGACTGGCCTATTGGTTAAATGGTCAGAGACCCTGGCCACAAAACCAAGGGACGCAGGATCAAATCCGAACAGTACAATAGGGGCAAATGTCTTGTGTGATGAACATGGACATTTGTACTTGAGTCATAGATGTTTATAAATATATTTATCTAGTATCCATAGCACAAGCATAAGCTTAGTTTAGGACTGGGGAGTTGGTGTGTTAGTCTGGAGAATTTATTATTTATTATTATTATTAATTATTGACACATGTTTTACTTTTCATAACTCTTTGACATTATTAAAGTTTTTCAAGGTTATTGCATCTCATTATTGGCAACAAGGTTCATATTGATGCAGAATGTTCTTGCATCAAATGCAAGGGATGAGCAGTGTGACCCCTATATTAGGACAAATGTTATGATGAAACCACATATTTGTTGCTATGTTTAAACTCAGAATATGAACCAATGATTGTCTTAAATGAAATATTTTTTTAAATTTATTTACGTTAAAAAGTAAGAGTATGAAGAGACAACAGAAAAACTGTTTGTGTTTATTGCATAGTAGTAATCACCTCCAAAACACTATGACGATACTTCTTATATATCAATGAAACTATTGACTAAGAGTAGTCTTAGGACATAAGCAAGAAAATTGTTCATTTTAAATTTAATTTTTAAGTCCCAAGTCATATTTTAACTTCACAAAAATGAGATACTACAACTAAGTATCACCATACATTTTATTTATTATTTATCTGTTAAAACTTATACTACCTAATATACTTATAAAGCTAAAGAGTTTGTTTGTTTTCTTGAATGCACCAATCTCCGAAAATATGGGTTCAAATGTTTGTGTCTTTAGTTAATTTATCAAGGAAGGCAATAGGCTATATAACATTAACCATAAAAGCGGGACAAACCGCGGGCACAGCTAGTAACACATAAAATACACATACCTGATTCTATCCTAATATGTGATGTCTCTGGCTTTTTCTTCTTACCAAACTCGTCATATATCTCTATCAGACTTTCGTTACCCTCCTTCTCGAATTCTATAGGCAGTTCGCGCGGCTCGGGCCCGCTGTCGTCGCCGCACAGAACCTCCGTCTTCATCTCCTCAACAGTCTTTACTCTAAGGCAAGCGCTACAACCAGACTTCTCGTGCAGGAGACAGTCCATACATTTGATATGACCACAACTTTCAGTCACTAGCCGATTATCAGTCGAATTCACCGCCTTCTCATTATGGCAATTTACACAAACTTGAGAATTCATATTGGCATAACAAACAAAGTGAGGTTAGAATTTAAAGAAAAATATTTCTGCATTTAGCTTCACATAATCAAATATCGCACCGCGACATTTAGAAAATTAGATATAAAATATGGCTGTTTGTACGCAGAAAAATACTGAAAAATCATCACAAACAAAATTCAAAAATTTGCAATAAAGCTTGACAATTTTGACATTTTACGTATGTTCAAAAACATGCCAAGGAAATTAATACAAAACACTAGCATAAATAATTTTCATTAAATCTGCAGATGATATAATATGTTACATCTATAAGTGTTAGTTGAATATTTTGTTTATATTTATATATTATAGTTTCTTTTTTCACAATTTTTCTGACATTGTGCCATAAAATATTTAATTTAAGTTTTATGTTATTATAAAAAAGCATTTTAGATCGGGTAAGTATTCGAACGTATCTTAAATTCAAAGACGCTTTGTTTTCAGTTTCAGTCTTTACATTACATTACATTCAAATAAAGTATTTTCAATTTTGAGATTGTATTTGAAATTAATTTTAATAATTATAATATTTATGCCAACTGAATAATTTGGAAATTTTAATCAATACAAATAAGTCATTTAAAAGAATATCCAAACACAGATAACAATTTTAGAGCTCAGAATCTGTGGGCAGCGAGCGATCTGTCATTCAATATTTAATTTCGTTTCGTACGCCTCGAAGCGTTTTTTTACATAAAATAAATAGTTAATAATTAAATTAATAAACCCAATATGGTGAGTTAAGCAAACTTTTATCGTCCTTTACAGTGTAATTAATAATTGTTCAATGATTCAGCTGTCTACGTATGACTACATAAGGCTTGTAACCTCAAAAATGAAATTTGTTTTCAGGATGTCTTTCTAATGATTAGGCGAAAAAAGTTAACCATCTTCACAGATGCGAAAGACACGACAACGGTTTTAGAATTGAAGAAAATGATCGAAGGTAAGTGAGATACGTACGGTAGTGCAAAAATCTATTTTTAGTAGCGATACAATGTCGGAGGAGTCAGCGTAGGTTTTTGTTGTTGTAGCATGGTGTTTTCTGCTTCATTCATACTCACTTCGGGCCCTTTGGTCATATTTATGGCTTGATGCATATAGTATTATGATTGATTGGCTTTTTAATGTAGTGTAAATAAGTTTATGTTTTGAAGTTATCTTGCAAACTTCAAATGTGTGGTAATATTGTAGTACACTTTCAACAAAGTTATTTGAAAGTCTACTTTATGCCAAGAAAAACACAATAGCAATGAACTGATAGGGGATATAGCTCAGGCAGACTTTAACCTTTTCTTATCTTGCATGAAATACTATTATTAATGTATTATATCAATATGGTTGTTGAAAGAAAGTTAAATTTCAAATAAATTATGAATGATAAATTTTCAGAGTAACTATTTAAAAACCAATGGGTCAGAGGGTAGCCTATATGACTTTTCCATGAGCCAAAAATATTTTACTAGTATTTTATACATTGAGACAAACAATTAAATTATAAAGACACTAGGGCAAATAGTTGTTGTCTCAAGTAAAATACCTATCTGTCTTTGGTTTGATAATTGGGAATCAGATCAATGTATGTTGTCTAATACTTATTTTATAATAATTACAAATTTTCTTTAAAGGACTTTAAATAGCACTTTTGAGGTTTTATCTGGTATACTCAGGTTTACCATGGTTTGAATTTTTTTTAAATGTTAAATTCATATGAAGTCTATAAAACAGAAACATCCATGGAGTTTTAGATAATGTTTGATTTCACAATCTGTGATAAATGTTAACTAATAGGAATATAGTAGTCCTCATGTAGGACTACTTTTAGAACATCTACAATCCAGATAAATTGTCTATTCACAACCTGGCTAAATAACATACAAAACTAGCACAAAAACCATCAATGTATATTATTTTCAGGAATTTTGAAGGTGCCTCCTCCAAGCCAGATGCTTTTCAACAAAGACAGCCAGCTGATGGAGGATGAGAAGACTCTCGCTGAATATGGCTTGACATCTAACTCGGCTAAAGCCCAATGCCCTGCACCCATCGGACTGGCTCTGAGGTAAGAGCTTGCTTATGGAGATTTTTTGGGTATATATCTTCAGACAGGGGCTTAATGGGCATGTCCATTGCTATATGGACTAAGAAAACCCTCCTGTTTAGCAGCTCTAGAAGTATCACTCTAGTCTGAGCAGTATCAGACTAGGCCTAAGATAAGACATCTGGTCTTTACCAGATGTCATTATTGTTTTGCCAGTGGCCGGGGTAGCAATTATCTCCCAGTCCAAAGTTTAAAGGAAAAACATATTAGTTCATCACGGATTACATTTACATTTATTTGATGGTGTAAAAACAAATCTGAAACTAAGGTGTTCTATTCATTCTATAGAGTTTTGATTTCTGTGGAATAAGGCTTGCAAAATTTGTAAAGGCACCCGTAGCCATAGCTGGCAAGTTTATTATTAAATCATAAGCATTGTCAGATTTTTAACAGGCAGAAAATACTGGAAATACTTAATTCAACTTTGTTGAAAATTTACCAGTTTTACTCATACACACTTTTTCAGAGTATTATGCTATATTGTAATGATTTTTTTTTTCATATTTGGTTTAGGATAAAACACTAATTTATTAACAATACTAATTTTATAAAATTAATTTGTTTGCAGGAAGGAAAATGGCGAATTCGAAGCTCTGGATCTGACTCCATACTCGTCGCCCCCTGACTTGCCCGATGTGATGAAATCCCAGGAGACCAATGGCCAAGAACAGGTAGGAATCAGATATAATAGTCTTGTAAACTTCAGTCTCTTTTGCACCTATGGAGTATGGTATATGGCAGGGGTAGCGAACCTTTTTGAATGGATGTGCCAACGTTTTTTAGTCATTAAATTTTTTTATAGTGCACATATAGCACACATGCCAATGGTGCTCTATCCCTGGAATATAAAATAATGCATGATATTTATATCAGCCATATAAAGCATTATGCATTATCCCATATATTGTATCAGGTACATTTAGTTTCAAAATTGTCCTTTCATTGATGTAGCAACTTAAAAGATAATATTCAATATGGTTTACAACATAATCCTTCACATTTATTGCATCAGATTAGAGATTACAGATTATTATTATCATACTTCTATACTGCATAATTAACCCCATTTAATTGATTGTAAACTTGTTGATGTGGATATTTTCAACAGGGTTATAATCATATAATTTCTTTTTAATAACTGCTTTATCTCAATCAACATTCTGCCATAAACCTTTTATGGTTTCTTTCTGTTGTAAAATACCTCTGATTTCCAAAAATCAATGTTTGGATTTACATTACCAGGACGTATAAGGAAATAATTGTGAGGAAATCGGCAGGAAATTGGGTATGGATATAATCAAAATGGAAGTACAACTTTAAAAGATTTTCCATAGAAATGCAACTTCCAATATTTTGGTGAACTTTAGATTTGATGACGTCATGGATCCCACGATACCGTCTCGTATCAGACGATATCACAGTTTGTTTTCTCCCTCCCGTCCCCCTTAACATGTTATGTACTTTGGTCACTAGGACGCTACATATAAATCTAAGATCATGCTATAGCACACTTTGACCAGAGTGGTTGACATTGCCAAGAAGAAGAGGTAGTAAAGTATCTGCTTGTCCGCTCCGCAGATGGACCAGCACTAGGCGCGGCGCCGCCGGCCCAGCCGCGCCCCGGCGCGCAAACAACATTCAACTATATTTTTTTGCATATGAACATATTTTGTTAATAATTTATCAACGATTTGTGTTCGATTTTAACAATCTGTTATATCTACACATTTCTTTGTAGTATTTTTGTGATGCTTTGTACAAGGAGTGTAGCGCTTTTTGTAGTTTATTGCTCTACGAAATTTGAAACAATAGTTACGATGGCGTTTGTCCGTCGAGGACGGCGTTTGTTTTGTGAAGAAGTCGGTGTTGCGGCGCGCCGAACGGACGACACGCCGACCTGTCGAGCGTCCTCGAGACGTTTGTCCCTTTCAGACGATTATTTTGCTGTATTGCGCTATGCGGAAAGGGACGAGTGTTTACGAATTAGAGTAATATAGGCGTTCTTGCGATATTGTGTCGAATTAAGTACATGCAAATTACACTTATTTAAGAATCCAGTCACTTTAGCTGGACGGCAGTCCGAGCACAAAATATTGATGCGTACGCAATCAATTCACTATTGAATGTAACGGCGAATTTATTAGAAGTACTGGACGATCGCCTATCGTTGACATGATATTGTCCAAGTGATCGGGAACGAAGCCGGGCACAGTGCGGTGTGTTTCGTCCGTTCGGCGCCCGCGCGTAAGGTAAGGCTCAGGGCTGCGAGGCCGGCGTCAGACGTACCCGAGGCCCCAGGTGGCGTGGTACTTCGCACTCCTTATATTTATTTCTCATTAAATTCTTTACGGGTCTCAAGACAATTCGCCTGCATGGCCGATCGCCACGGCAGATGGGCGGTATTTAGTTCTAGAGTTTCTAAGATGGAAAAGGCGCCAGTTTAGCTTCTGAAGAATGTGGGTCTGGCGCCGGCTAATGGTCACGGGAAACATGGGTGTGGTCATGTTTCGTCGTTGGGGCCGTGTCTGACTAAATTGCTATGGTCGCGTCACTGATTACGCAACTGGGATAACGTACCTAGGCCACTAGGGTCAAAGTGTGTTCCTGAATCGCCAATATACCTAATCTGTGGTTTGGTCACGCTATAAAAATAAATTGTTCAGTGCGTCTTTTAAAGTGATATCTACCAATGAGCCGTTTTACTTATGTTTAAACACTCAATGGCTACTCAGTGACGTCACCATGGCTACTTAGCGACATGGCGTATTAGATGGATGGTCTGCAATGGGTGCTGAGTCCAGACTCGGTCTGGACGCAAGGCGCAGCCCTCGGAGGCGGCACACGTATTTGTAAACCTTAACTTATTATAACGTGAAATATATGTGGCGTTCATAGCCCGCTCAAGTCAATCCATGTGTTAATCTATGTGAAATAATCATACCGGAATATACTGTTACTGTGAAGATGAATTCCTTACATATGACTTGAACAGAGCTTCGAGTATAGAATACCTAGCGAATAAATGACAATTAGCTTGTCCTAGGTTTTGTGTGAAAGACTTTTATTATGTTGAACACCGGACTTACAGGTAGACAATGTTTAGTTTGGTGAATGAATTCCGTAAATGTACATTGTTATAAATATAAAAATTTTGGTTTATTTAAAATTTTACTTTTTAATTTAAAATAGGATCGAATCTCTTAAACTTGAAATAATAAAATTAACCACCAATTAAAACAAATGATTTTATTTGATCATGTGTGTTTATTGGCTGGTCCATTCAATGCCACAATATTATGGAAAAGCGTGGATCATTTAACATACGTACCTTACCGGTATGCGACCAGATCTGTCACGATTGTTCATTTCAGTGACCGAGTTATTCTGTTTTAACCAATCGTATGAAGTAATGTCGACTAGATTGGCCAATCGTGTGGATCGAAAGAATTGACCGTATAACGAACTGGTGTGCCGCCTAGAGGGTGTTCTAATATAAATTTTAATTGGTAGAGCCGCGATGACGCCGGGTGCGTCACCGCGGCGCCACCGGGCCATGACATCGCCTCGCCACGTGGCGACAACCACACAACTATACCAATATCTCGTTTTGTGAACTATCTTAATAATAAAATAATATTTTTGCACTAAAACGATTTGAAACGCGTTCTACTAACGCTGCGCCACGGCATTAATTTTAGCTTGATGCTGAACTCAACCATTTCACGTTCTCATGTGACCCCCACGGGGGTCGCTTAACAAAAACGAGTCATCTCTCACGTACACTAATCAGTCTGTTCTTCGTGTCTGTGCTAGTTTATTTTTTGTAAAAAGTGAATTCTCCGTAGCGTATCTGTGGCGAGTCGCGTCGCGGACGTGTGCAGTCAGTGTATTTCAATAGGTGTATAGTTTTATCCCGACAGCCGCGGGGAACGGACGGGGAGTGGGGAGCGACCAGGGTGGCAGCGCTTCCCAACAAACTTTTAAAGTATTAAAGCAATCAAATTTCTCGTTTTTAACAATGCGCACACTCTGTCGCTACTCGCTCTTCTATACATATAATGTACACATTATAAATATGATTTTATTAAATTTAATGATAACGGTATTTAACTGATAATAGTATAGAATGGACTATAGATATTAGCTAATTTAATAGGGGTAAAATAGGGGCTTTTTATATTCGTAAATCCAGATGATTCCCGATTCTATAGCATTCTTTGTTGTGATTCGAAACTCAATGAATTCGAACATTTCTAGTTCCTCTAACGAAAGGTTGCTAATTGTTTTCTTTTCTATTTTTATGTAACGTTTTCTTATGCACCTTTTTAATGTAAGATGTTCTGTATATTTTGGTTTGGCTCGATTTCTCGCCGAAAATCCACAATATACGGTCCCCGCGCGCGGCGGTGCGCGAGCGAGCAAGACGCCACCGTCTCTGTCTCGCACGGCGGCCGCCGCGACGCATATCTAGTTAGTTAATATTACTTAAATTATTCATGGCTCAGATATTCTACCAAATACATCTTTCCTTTTCAAATTTAATCCAAAAATAGTAGAATAGTTGGGTATTAAGTGGTACTGCACTTATTACGATGTAAAGTAGGATAGCGAAACAATGGTCCGTTGTCGGCGGGGCCGCCGCTGCGTCGGCGCAGGCGGTTTGGAAAGCGTTAATGTATTTAAATACTTCTCAACGTTTTATGTACAGAAACCTCGACAATATTGTCGACAGAATTACATAATTTTGTCACGCTTACGGCCCAACTTGCATACAGATGGAAGTCTACGTCAAATGTTGGCCAAATAATTGCAAACAATATCTATTGAACACAATATCGGTGCTTCCAATATTGGACAACATTTGTATTCTCGCGATCAAATTGCCATCTTTGTGTGAAATGTATGTATGTACCACTTTACATACATGCTTGGTTAATTGTATACGTAGGTACATACACAAACAGTTGGGCCGTAAATGAATTATCTATTCTTTGAAATTATGCATCAATTCCTAGTAATGTGCATTACGCTTTTAAACCCGATGTATTGTATTTAGTTTAGCCTCAAAAATATGTTCATAATTTTTAATTATTACATTAGAATAAATGTAAAAATAAATCATAATTTTTTTGGGGCTCACTGTACTCTGCGCAGGCGCAGTTTCAGTCCCGCTCTCGAATAGGGTTGTCAGATATACTTTCTATACAATAAAATAAGACATTTAGCATCAATTGAAGCAGATTGCGGTCATTGTTTGTTTTTTTTTACTAACTGAGACTAATTGAACTAACAATAATAAGTTTGAGGGTCTTAAGAGTAACGGAAACCGGTGATCATATTGTTTGTCATTTTTAGACCTCTGAAACGCTTTGACCTTCTGCTTTCTGAAAAAAAAACAGCAGGCCAGATGTGCAATTTTTGTGTTAAGGCGAAATATTTTGGTAAAATATTTTTATGTAGCCGAAATAGTTACCTGACAACTCTACTCCCGAACTGATCAAGTTCCGGGACGACCGAATCAATAAAACCTAGTGTCCACGGAACGGTATCCAATGATTTTTTGTTCTTTTAAATTGCCATCACATTTAATATCCTATAACATAATATGTAATGAACAATAAACAAGTAAATTATCTATGGGTGCATTGGCAGTAATTTAGATTTCATGTTGGTCTGCCCTGCGTGAATGGTTTAGACCAGTGATATTCAACTTTTTTTTAAATATGCGACCTCCTCAAAGGTTTTAAAAATTTCGCGACCCTCTGGATCACAGACAGAAAACAGTTTCTCACTAATAGTGTGTAGAACTTTACTGTTTTCCTTTGGCGGTGACCCGCCGAGTTTGTCTCAGCGACTCCCCCTGGGGGTCGCGACCCACAGCTTGAAAACACTGGTTTAGACCAAAATGGTCATGGGACATGTGATCTTTTTTTTACTGTGTGGCGAGAGAATTATAGTGGATCTTTGAGTACTTATAAGGATTCCACTCCTAGCTAATCCTTAACCCCTCAAAGTTTACAAAGCCTCTGTAACAATACAATGAGGATCGAGGCCAACCCTGAACTACGCATGCATCGGTAGCGCCGATGTGGTCGGCCATTTTGCTTGTTTTCATTTGTCTTACAAATATGTTTTGCAGTGATGTTGTGCAAACTTTATGACATTAGTATTTAATTTAGAATGTAGAATTTTCTGAATATCAGACAACATCACGTACATTACAAGGTTTGAAAAGTAAATTATAGGTTTGAAAAAAAGCAGAATGGGCCACAGACACAGAGTAGAAGTTGTTCGTCCGCCATTTTGAAATAAGCAATATTTTCCGAGAAATGTACTTACAAATATATTTCCAATGTATTAAAACCCGATAGTAGAATAGGTAATGAATGAATCTACGGAGTAATGAATTATTTTGGTAAATAACATGAGAAGAATGAGACATGACATGAGATTAAGATGAATCTGAAATCATTGTGTGTAAGTAAAGCGTAGATACCTAATATCGGGCTAAGATAAAATGAAAATACATTTCACTGATCATTATTGTTGTCAGCCAAAAAGCGGTTTAATAATCATGGTCAATTAAAAAAAATATATCAACGTGTCCATAGGCTACTCCGCATAAGTGCCCGTATGCTTGGATTAAAAGAAAAATATTAGTTTGCGTAGTCCGACTTATGTTTGTCAAAGCGCGAAACGTTATATAAACCAAAAAAAACCATTTCAGGTTCAAAACCAATTTTTTGGCTCGACTTCAAGGTACACATCCATTGTATTAAACCTGAAATTGTACCAAGTTGGATACACTTCCGTGGTCAGCCAGGTACTGTAATATCTCATCATACTCAACTTTGTATCAACTTGACTGTTACAACGTGTGCTGGGTGTACTTGCGTAACGCCCACACATGTATTGTTCAGTGAAGCGGTATCTATGAATGTTTTAATGTTTTGTATACTAATTACTAGAACAAATTGATCGGAACTCGATTGGAAGCAACGCGGTGAGACTTAGGAGGGAGTATAGTGTAGTGATTCATGTGCAAGTATGGGAAATCCACAAGAACCAGCAGGAAATAAAGCTGTTTTGATTTGTTTTGCCGCGTGTTATTGATGCTCCTTTGTCCCTTCCCTATTTATAAGTACTTGCAACAACACTTCAATACTTGATGCCGTTTTTATTAAAGCCTTATACTTAGTTACTAACCACAGCTAGATATTGATGGGATAGCATAATATCTTGAATGTCGGAAGATGAGGCTGACATTTAACATTATGAATCTACTTTATATTATGTACGTAAATGCTAAGTAAATAAGCGGTTTATCAATCAAAGGCTTTTTAGCTTAGCGTACCTAGTAGGTGAAGCCAGAGTTGTCGGAAGTGGGACAATACCTCATGAAATACTATCAACGAAATTAACAAAAGTTAGTAAACTATTTGTGTATAGTTTGATTGGTATGAATGCGAGAACTATTGGCCAGGTTGGTCCATAATGTGTTAGTGATTGTATACGTGGCCTAGTCTTGATGACAATGTATAATTGAGAGGTCTTAAGCGGGTCTTACACTAAAGGATAAAGCTAAGAGCATTCATCTCTTTCATCACTGAATGGCAGGCATGGGAGCTTGTTGACAAGAAAAGACGAAAAAGTAGGTACTTTGAACAAACAAACAAATATAACATCGCGCCCATGATCCCCGAAGGGGTAGGCAGAGTCAAAAGGGCAGCATGCCCCTTCAACCACGTTCAGCCGAAAATAAAGCTGGGCTGGGTTAGATGGAAAATTGTGAAAAAGCTGTGACAAGCGGCTAACTTGTCGCCTACACAATCACACACCCAAAATCCAATATACCATTAGTCGCCTTTTACGACATGCTGGGCAATAACCACAGTTGGCAAATTCTTTTTAAGTCCCAGCCCACTGTCCCAACATGGGACAGTGGGCTGGGTTGGATGAAAAGCTGTGAAAAAGGAGTGACAAGTGGCTAGCTCGTCGCCTACTCAGTCATATACCCAAATGCCCGTAAACCATTAATTGCCTTTTACGACATGCTAGGCAAGAACCACAGTTGGCACATTCTTTTTAAGTCCCAGACCAACATGGGACAGTGGGCTGGGTTGGATGAAAAGCTGTGAAAAAGAAGTGACAAGTGGCTAGCTCGTCGCCTACTCAGTCACATATTCAAATACCCGTAAACCATTAGTCGCCTTTTACGACATGCTAGGCAAGAACCACAGTTGGCACATTCTTTATAAGTCCAAGACCAACATGGGACAAAAGTACTTTGAATCTTAATAAATCTAAAATTGATGGTAACTTAAGTGTAAATTTTTTACTAAATTCGAATCACTGTATTAGCATCAAAAGATTTTTGCTGTTATATACTATGTCAGAAGTGAAAAAAGGATCGACCTTTTTAAATCAATTACATAATAATAAATAAATAAACAGTTTTACAACTTTTTAGAAATATCGTTACAGCTCAAAGTATGTTTTCCAGTGGCATAAATATATATCAAATAAAACGAAACCAATGCCGAATTATGACAGGTGTCAAAGTGAAGTGCTATCCGTGCATGCTCATAACCTCAAAACTCGTGTTTATTTTTGAGCTATGAATTAGTTACTAAAGAAAATCCTATTTATTTGAAACCCTGCTTATCCTTATACTTTCCTAGCACCTGTTTACCATCAAGTTTAGTTATAAATTATATCCCAAAATGGGTAAACGCAAAGGAAAATGTGCGAAAAAGAATCCGGCCAGCAAAGAAGCTCTGGAGCCCGAGCATTTGGTGAAGGCGCCGCACTCTTTCGTGATCCACCGAGGCAACTGTAGCAAGGACCTCGTCGACCTCACCAAGGACTTCAGAAAGATCATGGAACCGTTCACAGCGACGCAACTTAAGGTGTGTTTTGATAACTTTAGAAAAGACTCAATAAATCGAGTGAAACTTAATTAGAGTTATTTTAAGGCTACCCTCTGACCTACCTTTTAACTAAAATACTAGTTTATACTAAACACAAGGCTCTGATCAAATATAATTTTTATTACAAACATTTAAAAAATTATGAATAGTTCAAATATTAGTCAACATTATTTACCTTATTTTGATGATTTTAAAGACATTTAAACTGTAAAGTGATTTGGTAAATTCATTACTTTAAAATGGATGCAATATCCTCTCTTATAATGATGGCAAATAATAATATCAAGCTTGAATGGATGATTTCATAACACTTTGTGAAAATGCATATTGCTTTTTATTACAGGAAAGAAAAAAGAACACAATAAAGGATTTCCTATCAGTGTCAGGATACCTGCATGTCTCCCACATGATCATGTTCACAGAGACGGAGCTCGGGACGTACATGAGACTGGCTCGCTTGCCTAGGGGGCCTACACTCACCTTTAGGGTGCATGGTGTAAGTATATAAATTTATCATAATATGGAAATATAACACTACTTAAATATTTATCTAAAATTATATATTGCACACAACACAATTTAAAATAACATTGATTCAATGTGATGTTAGTGGTGATAACTTGTTGTTTATCTATACAATATATTGCATATCATTCATAAACCATGTAAAATATAATTTGTTCATTAAAATAATAATGCATCATGCTAGTGTTGCCGAAAAATCAATAGTTTAACAACCAAATCATCTATAAAATCGATAGGACAATCAATAGTATTGATGGTATTGATAGTATTAATAGTATTGATGTCTCTGTTAGTGCAATATTATGGGTAAATAGCAATACTATTGATAATATCGATAGTTTCGATCGCTGCCAACCATTGAACTATCTATAGTATCAATACTATTGATAGTATTGCTGTTCACCGATAGTTTTCAATAGTGATTAGTCTATCAATAGACAATCGATATTGGCCTATCGAGCAGCAACACTAATTCATGCAATAATACAGTTTAGATATGTGCCTTCTATTTAATCTTGTCATCAATATAAATTTAAGTTAAAACTAGGCTATTACCTTCTATTCTTATAACTTTATGTGTCATTGTAACAGTGGTTAAAATATCTTTCTTTTGACATTTTCAGTACAGTCTTGCCCGTGATGTGATATCATCCCTTCGGAAGCAGTATGTGATAATGAAAGCGTTTCAGAATGCTCCTCTCATTGTGCTGAACAGCTTCTCTGGAGAGGGCATGCACATGAAACTGATGGCTACCATGTTCCAAAATATGTTCCCCACTATCAATATAACTACCGTGAGTTAACTTTTCAAAAATAGTTTTTTAAGAGAAAAGAGGTGTCTTCGGTGATCTAGTTGCTCTAGGGCCTAGGGAATCAATAATATTTAAATTATTTCCTGTTATACAATTTAAAGTGCATAAGTACATTATTTGTAGCTTATTCTCTCTAATAAATTAATTAAAAATTTACTAGAAGACATGTCCAATAGTGCTCTGGGTAACAGCAAAATATAATAATATAAATATGTTTGGTATGGAATATGAGGCCTATTTATTATCTTCTTAGTGTATTATTTATTAAATTAAGCTTCTCAATAAGTATTATTAAATGTTGCTCTCTTTTCATCTAGTATCTATTTCTATGGTTTTTCAAAGGTAAAGCTAAAGAACATTCGTCGCTGCGTGCTCATGAACTACAACCCATCCTCAAAACTGATAGATCTGCGCCACTACGTCATCAGGGCCACACCTGTGGGACTCAACAAGGGAACCAAGAAGGTATAACTTTAATACTGTTAAATACTCTTCTCATTGTCTTCTCATCAAGTAAATGTTTTATATAAATGGAAAACGGTGGAAATGAGTTGACATTTTACTTTATATTGCACTAGCTGTGCCCGCGATTTAACCCATGTTTATGGATAATGTTATATAGCCTGCCTCGATAAATGGGCTATCTAACACTTGAAGATTTTTTCTAAACGGACCAGTAGTTCCAAGATAACAGCATTCAAGCAAACAGACAAACTTCAGCTTTATAATATTAGTATAGATTTTAATTTGCATGTTTCATTAGGGTTCTAGCACATTCTGATGGTGATCTACTCAACTAGCATCAAATAAATAAACTAATATATAAAGGAATGTCATATATTATTTAGATTGTTATTTTATAGTATTGTTTAAATATGTTATGTTTATGTTGCAGATGGTACAAGGCAAAATACCCAATCTAAACCGTTGCAAAGATATGTCAGAGTTTTTCGACAAGTAAGTGTCATCATAAACTATAACAGAACAAAAATTTTATTAGCGACTTAATTTTGTTTCGTTAATTTTCATGTAGAACTATTTTTTGAACAGTATTTTAGACTGCTTAAACTTAATCTCCATCTATAGCTAGCTCCAAAACCACATTTTTGACTTAATTGTAATAAGCTTTTGCTGTAGAGTGTAGAACTCATAGATCCTTACAAATTTCAATCCACAGGGCTGCGTTACTATCGGAGAGCGAGTTTGAAGACGACCCCAACTCACAGATTGTGCTGCCTCAGACCCTGGCGTCGCGAGGAGCCACGGCGGAGTCCAAATCCGCCATCAGACTCGTCGAACTTGGCCCGAGGATTTCATTTCAACTAATCAAGGTATGATAATTTTATTATCATCTTCTTAATGTTATGACCTGTTCTTAGTTTAGATACTTTGCAACACAGTTGAATTTAATCCGTAACATTACTTAAGTTACGGATCAAATTCAACCTTAGCTACTTAACTGGAATTCAGATTAATGTATGTGATGTCTGATATTTATTTTATTTATTAGATCGAAGACGGCCTTATGGATGGCGAAGTATTGTTCCACGAACTGGTAGAGAAGACGGAAGAAGAAAAGGCGTTTATAAAAAAGAAGAGGGACGAGAAAAGGTAAATCCTACTAATATTATAAATGCGTCTGTTCAGTTTGTATGTATAGATGGATGTTTGTTACTCTTTCACAAAAAAACTACTAAATGGATTTTAATGAAACTTTAGAATAATATAGCTCATACACCCGAATAATATATAAGTTATGTTTCATCGATGTATCACGCGAGTGAAGCCGCGGGCAGAAGCTAGTACGATAATATAATAATCTCATTCAAGTAAAAAGGTATATTTTCCCTTATCTTAAAATACTCAATCATTTTTTTCACACAGACGATTGAAAGAAAAACGTAAAGCACAACAAGACCAGAACGTGAAACGGAAACAACAGGAGAAGGAGGAATTGAAACAGAAAGCGCTAGAAGGCATCAAGAAAAAGAAAGAAGTTACTGAAAGCCAGAGGTGAGAGCTAATAGTACTAAGTACATTATTTTAATCAATTCTGTCCACCAGTATCCACCCTCACAAGTTCTCTCCCTTAATTGAAAATGGGAGCTATTTGTTATTAAGTAGGAAATTATAGTAGCCATTTTGGCCTCTTGGCGTAAGAGGATTCTAATAGATAGATAATATTTTAAAAAAAATTATCAACAATATGCTTCATTTTTATAGTAGTTGTGAGAAAAGTCTTCAAAATCCTTCCTTTTGTTCAGATCTTGTTTCACGATTTTTGTCTAGTATTTTATTCATTTGAATGTTGTTGTTTACTAGACTAATGGAGTTAGCAGCAGCAGAGTCGCAGAATGTGACGAACATGGAGCAGGACGATGAGGACGACGCCGACTACTACCGGGAGGAGGTCGGCGCCGAACCCGAGAAAGGTAACGCACGTCCTACCGTAACATCTCCGAAGGGGTACGCAACCAGCCGCCACGGCTCACGTACAATGGTCCACTTCAAGGACTAAGTGCGGAAACCATCCCCGTTAACATAGAACAGAGGGGTAGGCAAAATCCAAGGAGCAGCTGTGCTCAGCATCTCCAACCACCTTTAGCCAAAATAAAATTATTGCAGGTTATTTTAGTCCTTGTTACATTCTAGATAGAGATTGAGACTGACTGGCCCGTTGGTCGAGTGGTCAGAGACCCTGGCCAAGAAATCAAGGGTCGCGGATTCGAATCCCGCTAGGGGCAAATATTTGGTGTGGTGTACATGCTTAGTTTGGGACTAGGGAATTGGTGTCAGTTTATTTACCGCACATTTAGTTAGTCTGCGCGTACTTTAATAGTGCAGCGGACTAAAAAGTTCTATTTAGTCCGTCAGTTAGATTATAAAAAAATATGTGTATTGCATTTTTGTATAATCTAACTGACGGACTTAATAGAATAAGATTTTTTGACCCAGTATTATCCCCTATTGTGAAAAAGTAGTAACCAGCTCGTCAACTACATAACCCAATAACATTAAACAGAAGTTTTACTATTTTACTGGTAGATTAGTCTCTCTCATAAAATACCTATAATCCAATTTTTATTTTCTCCAGATCTCTTCAGCGCAAGCTCAACAAGAAAAAGGAAAGCAGATGATAATTCTGTGCGCGGGTTCAAAAAGATGAGATTAGACAAGAAACTTCAGAAGAAATTTGGAAGAAACCAAGACACAGGCAACAAAGGACAGAATCAAAACAAGCGCGATGGTGGAAACAACAGATTCAAATCGCAAGATGGTGGGAATAGGAAATTCCGGTCTCAAGATGGTGGCAAAAAGAAGTTTCAAGGGCAAGATGGCGGCCGAAAAAAGTTTCAATCACAAGATGGCGGAAATAAAAAGTTTAATCGAAAATCAGATGATGGCAAGAGAAATAAACATAATAAAAACGACAGGCCCAAGAAAGTATTCGGAGGGAAAATTAATAAGAACAAAATGGGCAAAAATAGGGAAGGCAAGGGTAAAGGAAAAGGGAAAGGTAGAAAATGACAGTAGACTGTAAATATAGAATAAGTTATGAATAAAATAATATTTTAATTATAACATTATTTTAATCAGATTGGTCCTTATAACTAAACAATTCAGAATTATCGACGAGTTAAAGATTAATCATGATTTATAAAACAATTATAAAAATGTAACTCACTCACAACTCACATTCAGTGAATTTGTACACATTGAAAGGCGGATATTTGGCAGTTATGAATTATGCCATATCAAAGAGATACAATGTTTCGTTTGCGTAGAAGAAATATGTATAGGTATATTGGAAAATCAACGTCTTATGCAAAATTCACACAAATAAAGCCGCCGGCCCGCCGGCCAAAGTCGGCAAATCTTTGTTTGCGGCTGCTTTACTCGCAGCTCGAGTGTCGCCGGCCAACTGAACGCTTGCGTACGCCAGCCGCCGGCATGCTGATAACATGTGCAGGCTCATATCGCCGATAGCATAATTTATTTTCATATAGGCCGCCGGGTTGCGTCGGCGGTTCGGCGGCTTGTGTGTGTATAGCGCTTAAGTTTACGCCGTATGGCAGCGGGGTCTAAATCAAGAAGACGATGTCGTCGGCCATCATGACCTGGTTGTCGGCCGTCATGCGGTCGAGCGCGGCCTGCAGCTCGGCCGCGTCGAAGGTCTGGTGCGAGTACTGCTCGTTGACGTACGCCGACACGCGCTCTAGCGGCAGCGAGTTGGCGCGCTCCTCGCGGAACAGCTGTTGGAGGGCTGACTTGAACTGGCCCAATCTGGAATTTAGGTATAGGTGGATAAGATTGTTTGTTTCAAAAAATATGATGATAGGCGTTTTCAACAAAAAAATGCTATGGCAATCGTTGATAATAAAATCAGAACTGTATCTATCAGTGACTTCTCACTGACAAAATGTCAACTCGCGTCAAGAACAAAATACAAAATCGGGTTATCAACCCTAATACCTAATTGGGCGATATCATTGAAATCGGTGAAACGGTTCCGAGATGAAATTAAGACAAATTGAAGATAAAATTACACTCTCTTCACCCGAATGACAGAGGCGTCAGGAATCCTCGCTTACATAAAACAACGCTAGAAGAAGCTTCAACCACAATGCTGGAGCATAGGGGGTGTTCCCCCGTGTTCACGAGTTCAGCCGCCTCGGACTGGGATCCCGTAGCATTTCGGCAGGCGCCACTGTACAGTTACGCTGGTGGCGGGTGAGCAAAGTGGAACACATGTTGGTCATCTCCTGCAGCAAACGTTACCTAGGCTGGTCGATGGTGTGCCGCTCGCGCGTGGCGCGCGCGTCGGCTGTGGGCTGCCGCTGGCGCGCGGCGCGCAGCACGGGCGCGGCCTCCTCGTCCGACGAGTACGCGTACGGGTCCGCGCCGCACCCGCCGTCGCCCGCGCCCTCCTGCGGACATACATACATATCACACTACATCACATACATTGATCTGACTCCGAGGCAAGTAGCTTAAGCACTTGTGTTAAGGATATCAGAAACAACCGTGGTATTACAAATGTATACTTAAATATTAGATATTAACGCCCAGACACAGAACAAACACAAGTATTCATCACACGAATGTTTGTCCCGCGTGGGGATCGAACCCACAACTCTTGGCGCATGGGGCAGGCTCATGCCTCAATCATCATCTTCCTAGCGTTATGTCCCGTGCTTAGACGGGGTCCGCTTAGACCATGATCCAGGATTTAGCGAGTCTGGTAATTACATTGAAGCGACTGCCGATCTGACCTTCGTAACCCTAAGATAGGGGAACCAGACAATTTTTGGATCATGGTTACAAATTCAAAGTTGTTTGAATTTGTAGGTTTCATCACGATGTTTTCCCTCACCGTCGAGCTAGTGGTATAAAATGTACATAGATTTTTTAAAATCTAGAGGTACATGCCGGGGTTTGAACCCGCACTCCTCGGTTAAGAGGCGCGTGTCCTTACCATTGAGCTACCACCGCTAATCAAACCTAAATAAATACATAATTATCACGCCCCTAATCCCCGGGGGGGTAGGCAGAGGAAAACGTAACCTCACCAAATGGTTTTAATGATCTTATAGTTGGAAATTAAAATGTTTGGGGCCTCTATTTGAGTACATTCGTGGTAAGACACATTCCCTTGTAATGTGTGCAAAGGCTGTGAAGGCTATACAGATACAAGGATGACTACGACGGCTTTGCACTAAGGTTTAAACATGTTGAGGGGAGATCAAAAGAGATACAAAGAGACGAAAAACAATTCAAAAAAATACAAAAATACTATTATGCCCATAGATTTAGAATTTTTCGACTACGCTAAAGATACACAAAGCGTGGGAGCGAGAATTCCTGCTGTAATTCAAACCGCCCGAGAGAAAAAGAGACAGCGAATGAAGTACTTATATGTCAATGTTTTTGTGAGTAAGAGGCCTTAGCGTCCCGGTCTATTCTACGTCGCAGTGAAATTTGTGCATTTATGTATTAAACCTTGAATTATAATCGAGAATATTAAATGTGCAATTAAGGTGACTTGTTTTGTACGTGATTGTGAGGTTACACGACGGAATAATCCGAATAAATACACTTTTCACAGGTAAATACGATTTTAACATTAGATTTTTTCAGACCATATTTTGTCAAATTCTTGCTAGTAATCGGTTTAGAAAAATATGTTTACAATAGCATATTGATTATAATTGATCTTTCTTAGTATACATCGTGATTATAAACAGAATTGGGGAAAATATTGTGTAAAATAGTAAATAGGTCGGTTACGCTAGTGCTTGACAAAGCGGTGACGTCACGAGTATCGATAAAAACTTAATCGTCTTTTAGCGACATCATGACATGAATACAAAGTTATTTAGCCAAGTTATGTTGAAATATAATTATATTCACATTGGGGACTCATTATCTCCGTAAATTTGTTAGTTAAGTAACTGATATTTTTTCTAGGTTTCCAAGCAACCCAGCATTGTGTAAAAAGTGGTTTCGGACTATAGACAGACCAGATTGGACTCCCAGTAAGAACTCCACTATCTGCAGCAAACATTCCGATGGCAAATGAGGGCAACAAAAAATTTGTTGCACTACATATTATTTTTAAATAACTAAATGTCACCAAATTAAAAGTTGCTAATCTATTATTTGTTTCATTTCATTCCATCAGTCAAAGCAAAAGTCATGTATTTTTGTCTTATAGGTATAAATCATAGAACATACCTATTTATATTTTTTTGATTTTTTACACGCTGAATATACGAGGAATACATTTTACCATCTCATTGTTTATAGAACTGCTTAGAATGCGATTTCTTACCGACTAATTCCGATTTACCTAATATAAACAACTGCTGATTTCATCAATGCCATAAATAATTAATCAAAAGTATAAAAAAGTGTTTTAAATACCTATACTATTAGTAGGTATACAACTGAATCAGTCGATAATGTAAAAGTGCGTCTTTGACAACACTATTTTTAACCCACACATAGACGTCAACCAACACATGTTTAAATTTATTTTGGTCATGTCTCCGAGCCGTCATTGTGTATCTTGTACATCCTAAATCTATGATTATGCCTGAAAATAAATAATGAAAGTGGAAGAATTGGAAGGCGTAAGCCAGGATTAAAAATTAAGTTAGTTATCTGTGCCTAATAAATATGAGTAAATGTTTCAACTGTCAAAGGCTCCTTCCGTTTTCAGGTATCATATAGACATAGATGACAGTATAGTTCATAGTCAAAGTCAAAATACTTTTTATTTATATAGGTTTGAAACAAACACTTATAAATCCTCAATTATTGGTCGCCGTCATAATATTGGTACAGCTTACCGTCTTGCGCGACTTCTTGGCTTTCGGCTGTGAGGGCTGTTCAGTGTCGGACGCGTCGCCTTCTTCCTCGGACGACGCGCGGCGCTTTCGACGCTTCTCTTTCATAAGAACCTATTAAAATATTACCAAAACATTTACAATCATTCTCATATTAGCAAAACACTCAAGACCAATATTACTATTTAGTGTCTCTCGGATATCATTGATCAAGTCAAATACCTTTAATTTCCATCAAAATAATTAAACTGGTTTGGCAAATACTATAACTATTGCATGTAATACAGGAATTGTTTATGTACATGAGATAGTTTATGGCCCCAGTATGGTACCCTGGGTGTTCCCATCGATAAGTAGGAGTCCGAAGTTTTTTTTAAATTAATCGACACTAACTTTTTTGTATTCTGCTGGATATGTGCGACTGTAAGTCTTTATTTGTTGTAGCTACTTCGCAACACCACGGTACCGTAACTTTTGTGAATGATCAACTCGATCGGAAGCTTTAGACAAATCATTGAATATTTCTAAACCTTGCCCATACCCCTAGACGCCAAAAAGATTTACCTTGGAGCGTTGGGGAGTTACCGTTATATGCCATACTCGCGCGCCGCGGTTCCCCAAAAATTTCCTAATGGCCTTTTAGAACCCCAAGATATAATCTCTAGGGGGAAATCTCTGTTATGTTTGTCCCGTCGAACGCTTACCTTCTTGAAGTAAGCGAACTGCACCAGCTCGATGGCGGCGAGCGCGTCGTCGCGCGTGACCTGGAAGCTGAGCCGGCACTTGGCGTGCGCCGTGCTCAGCCGGATCAGCGTCTCCAGCGTGCGCGCCGTCACCGGCTGCGTCTGCGCACACGACAATCAGAACGTCATTTACAACCAACAATCGTACTACGTAAAGGAAAAACTCGATAAAGCACGATACTCTTCACTGGTACCACCGACAGTTCGGACACGTCTTTTTATCAGGTTCGATTATTTTATTATGAACTAGTAGCGCCCCGCGGTTTCACCCGCATAGTTCCCGTTCCCGTGGGAATATGGGGATAAAACATAGCCTGTGTTATTCCTTGATAAAGTAGCTTTCTATTGGTGAAAGATTTTTTCAAATCAGTCCAGTAGTTTTTGAGTTTATTCATTACAGACATACACATACACAAAAATACAAATCTTTCCTCTTTATAATATTAGTATGGATAAATAATAAAATAAATAAATAAATATCCGACGACATCACATACATTGATCTCACTCCGAGGTAAGTAGCTTAAGCACTTGTGTTACGGATATCAGAATCAACAGTGGTATAACAAATATATACTTAAATATTGGATATTAACACCCAGACACAGAACAAACACAAGTATTTATCATACGAATATTTGTCCTGAATGGGGATCGAACACACAACTCTTGGCGCATGGGGCAGGGTCACTACCAAATGCGCCATCGAGCTTGTCAAAAGAAATAGATAGGAGCGATATAGTAGGAACCTCTTTTATTTTCATTAGGAACTAGGAGATTGATGAGTTAATTCAGATATTTTTTTTTTATTAAGAAAAGCTTTCTGGATTTAATCATATGGCACACAAGATGCGCCATTTACTTATAGACTAACCCGGGCCACGTCGCTGTCCATCATGTCCTGGTTGCGCAGGCGCGCGTACTCGTCGGCGATGGTGTCGGACGCCTCCTGCGTCAGCTTGGGCTTCATCAGCCGCGCGATGTGGATGTACTTGCGCATGAACTTGGTGCTCAGGATCTGATCCTTCTTGCTGCGAGTGTTGCCGTGAAGGAGAGGGTCGTACTTCTCGTATATGGACTCGCTGGATTCCTGCAAACAAATGGTAACTCCTTGGAAATTTGTACTATTTTTAAATGAAGTTCTTCATATTCGGAATAGCTTATTTCAACAAAAACTAATAAGCTATTTGTACCAATCAGAAAATAAGGCCTGAATCGGAAGTATCTATTGGATAAAAAGTTAAATACATAATTGGAAAAGTTGCTCATAGACAATGATTATGGCATGTGCACATGACGTAGTATAGTGGTTTCTGTTAATAAAAAATACGACTACATTACGGTAAACTTACATCAACTACTTCAGCGTCAGGATTTTCCGTTGAGAGCATTTCTACTAAAGAACCCATCGGTAAAACTTCTCCATCTTGCTCTTTTGGATTTCTGAAAAACACAACACATTAGCACTCTAGCCATAAATTTTGTATTTATTTATTTATTTCTTCACTTTTTTATATCATTAATTTTATTAAATGGGACGCTTTGAACAAGAACCTGAATTTCTATGAACCTTTGACGTCCCGTCGTCGCGATATCCGGTCCATAACAATTGAAAATCAATTGTGTCTGGAATCTCGGTACTCGAAGCATTAAATCTTCTTAATATAAACCGTCCCAAGCATCACAGTTTCTCTTATCGTGAGTGGTATGGATCTCTACTAAGTAACTATCGAGTTTCTTGCCGGTTTCTTCTCGGTAGAGGCTACCTTTTGAACCGGTTGATATTAAATTTGTTTTGACGATTTACAAGTGATTTGTTAAAGCCTATATAAATAAACATCATTTAATTTCATTTAACTGAGGCATTATATGCTTGTGCTAAAACCAGTATTCCACATAAGTAATACTATCCTAATTTTTCGTTATAAGACAAAACCTGCAGGTACAATATAAATAGCAAAATGTGATCTTATATCGTTAGTAATAAGGGTTAAAGTCCTTAGCTACTTTGGTACCTGTATCTGTGCATCCTAAGCACGTGCTCGGAGATCATGTTGTCGTGGTCGGCGTCCGCGATGTCCAGCATCACGAACAGCAGGTCGAAACGCGACAGTAGAGAGTCCTGCAGCCCGATGTTCTCCATCGGCGTCTTGTACTGGTCGTACTGATGGTCATAGTAGAAAATGTTACAATAATATGCTCCGAACCGACGGCCAATCACAACGATGATTATAGTGCACAGTGTGTGTGGAAACACATGTGCACTCTCTATTCTCTATTTACTCTTCGGAGGTGACGCGCAGGTCCAACGGCTTAACGTGCTTAGAAAATGTTACAGAGGGCACATATTTTTATAAAAAAAAAAAAAACTCGTGTCACGGTGTTTGCGGCTAAACTTCTCCGAATCGGCGGTAGGTATTAAAATTGGTCGTTAAGCGTTTTTTGCTCTCCTCCTTTCACCCCCTATTTTATCTCGAAAACGGGGCGGTACTAAGTACGCCGGGACTGCATATAAGAGGCTGTAGCTCAATGCGCCCGGTGCTCTGCTCATTAAAGCCACCACATCATATCTCTTCCACACATGCCCATGTGTGGAAGAGATATGATGTGGTGGTAGATTCATACTATTGGTTGATTTTCTTATTGAATTTACGATTTATAAGTGTTTGTTTCAAATCTATATAAATAAAGAGTATTTTGACTTCGACTTTAACTTTGACATGTACCTGTTGGTACAGATTTATACGACTTGTTCGACGGAGATAGAAAACATCTAGGCACGAAGTTGATAAGCCCTTCTCACTTCAACACTAGAAAAAATACTATCAGTATTATCAGTCCATTAGCGTATTTATATCGGTAGGTGGTAGAGCGGCCGGCGACTCACCCTCCCGTAGACGGGGTTGGCGGCGGCCAGCACGGAGCAGCGCGCGTTGAGCGTGGCGTGCACGCCCGCCTTGGCGATGGTGACGCGGCCCTGCTCCATCACCTCGTGGATGGCGGTGCGGTCGATGTCCGACATCTTGTCGAACTCGTCGATGCACACCACGCCGCGGTCCGCCAGCACCATCGCGCCCGCCTCCAGTCTGGACAGATAACTAAGGTTATTTCTATTGATAACATTTATCTTTCTGCTACTCCCTGGCGTTGCTGTGGTGTCATGCTCCAGAAGGGCCAGAGTGTCAAATAGAATCAAAGGAGTTGAGAAATAATATGTATGAGTCCAGTGGCGGATTTATCCCAAGGCCCAGTAGGCCCGGGCCTAGGGCGGCCAGATATTAGAGGCGGCCAATCGTGATAAAAATTCATTGATATGACGCTTCAGTACTAATAATTATGGCCTGGGGCCTAGAGCGGCCAAGACTGTAAATCCACCACTGTATGAGTCAAGATTTGCACGAGGAGTGCAAGAGTCCTCAGGACACGCAATATTCGCCATAAAGAGGTCGTCGAAGTGGCCATGGGAGGTAGTGGGATACTACTTGCAGTCTTTAGCTCAAAGAAGTTTAATTAAAGATATTATAAGAATTGATTTAATTGGAAAGGAGCAAGTTAAATGTAGACGTGGGACATGAAGTGTAAAATTAAAATTTCTATCAATCACATAAATAATAAAATAGTTTTTAGAAATTCAAGTCTGTGATTAAAGCAGTGGTTCTTAGTCATTTGGCGTGAGGGACTGCGAGATAAAATTTCTGACTAGTCATGGACCACCTAATTAATTTATTGTTTCGGATGGAATATATAGGTGGATGGAAACAAAAGATCCTCCCCCGCACTCGTGCAGCTTGCTCAAACTCGCGCAACGCAACGCACGTTGTGTCGACGCGTTAATAATAAAAATAGGTAAAAAGATAAAAATCGGTAAATATTGACGTATATTGTTAATATTTTTATGGATGGCTCCGCGGACCACTTCAGGGACCACCAGTGGTTCTCAGACCACCGATTAAGAAGCACTGGATGAGAGCCTCGCCGTCTTTGCGTACGAGGCAGTGGCATGTCAGCAGCAAGTTGATGTCGCTGCGGGGGCGCGGCGGGTACCTGCGGTCGCCGGTGTCGGGGTCGGTGGTGACGGCGGCGGTGAGCCCCACGCCGGACGAGCCGCGGCCGGTCGTGGTGATGGCGCGCGGCGCCGTGTGCAGCACGTAGCGCAGCAGCTGCGACTTGGCCACCGACGGGTCGCCGACCAGCAGCACGTTGATGTCGCTGCGGGGGCGCGGCGGGTACCTGCGGTCGCCGGTGTCGGGGTCGGTGGTGACGGCGGCGGTGAGCCCCACGCCGGACGAGCCGCGGCCGGTCGTGGTGATGGCGCGCGGCGCCGTGTGCAGCACGTAGCGCAGCAGCTGCGACTTGGCCACCGACGGGTCGCCGACCAGCAGCACGTTGATGTCGCTGCGGGGGCGCGGCGGGTACCTGCGGTCGCCGGTGTCGGGGTCGGTGGTGACGGCGGCGGTGAGCCCCACGCCGGACGAGCCGCGGCCGGTCGTGGTGATGGCGCGCGGCGCCGTGTGCAGCACGTAGCGCAGCAGCTGCGACTTGGCCACCGACGGGTCGCCGACCAGCAGCACGTTGATGTCGCTGCGGGGGCGCGGCGGGTACCTGCGGTCGCCGGTGTCGGGGTCGGTGGTGACGGCGGCGGTGAGCCCCACGCCGGACGAGCCGCGGCCGGTCGTGGTGATGGCGCGCGGCGCCGTGTGCAGCACGTAGCGCAGCAGCTGCGACTTGGCCACCGACGGGTCGCCGACCAGCAGCACGTTGATGTCGCTGCGGGGGCGCGGCGGGTACCTGCGGTCGCCGGTGTCGGGGTCGGTGGTGACGGCGGCGGTGAGCCCCACGCCGGACGAGCCGCGGCCGGTCGTGGTGATGGCGCGCGGCGCCGTGTGCAGCACGTAGCGCAGCAGCTGCGACTTGGCCACCGACGGGTCGCCGACCAGCAGCACGTTGATGTCGCTGCGGGGGCGCGGCGGGTACCTGCGGTCGCCGGTGTCGGGGTCGGTGGTGACGGCGGCGGTGAGCCCCACGCCGGACGAGCCGCGGCCGGTCGTGGTGATGGCGCGCGGCGCCGTGTGCAGCACGTAGCGCAGCAGCTGCGACTTGGCCACCGACGGGTCGCCGACCAGCAGCACGTTGATGTCGCTGCGGGGGCGCGGCGGGTACCTGCGGTCGCCGGTGTCGGGGTCGGTGGTGACGGCGGCGGTGAGCCCCACGCCGGACGAGCCGCGGCCGGTCGTGGTGATGGCGCGCGGCGCCGTGTGCAGCACGTAGCGCAGCAGCTGCGACTTGGCCACCGACGGGTCGCCGACCAGCAGCACGTTGATGTCGCTGCGGGGGCGCGGCGGGTACCTGCGGTCGCCGGTGTCGGGGTCGGTGGTGACGGCGGCGGTGAGCCCCACGCCGGACGAGCCGCGGCCGGTCGTGGTGATGGCGCGCGGCGCCGTGTGCAGCACGTAGCGCAGCAGCTGCGACTTGGCCACCGACGGGTCGCCGACCAGCAGCACGTTGATGTCGCTGCGGGGGCGCGGCGGGTACCTGCGGTCGCCGGTGTCGGGGTCGGTGGTGACGGCGGCGGTGAGCCCCACGCCGGACGAGCCGCGGCCGGTCGTGGTGATGGCGCGCGGCGCCGTGTGCAGCACGTAGCGCAGCAGCTGCGACTTGGCCACCGACGGGTCGCCGACCAGCAGCACGTTGATGTCGCTGCGGGGGCGCGGCGGGTACCTGCGGTCGCCGGTGTCGGGGTCGGTGGTGACGGCGGCGGTGAGCCCCACGCCGGACGAGCCGCGGCCGGTCGTGGTGATGGCGCGCGGCGCCGTGTGCAGCACGTAGCGCAGCAGCTGCGACTTGGCCACCGACGGGTCGCCGACCAGCAGCACGTTGATGTCGCTGCGGGGGCGCGGCGGGTACCTGCGGTCGCCGGTGTCGGGGTCGGTGGTGACGGCGGCGGTGAGCCCCACGCCGGACGAGCCGCGGCCGGTCGTGGTGATGGCGCGCGGCGCCGTGTGCAGCACGTAGCGCAGCAGCTGCGACTTGGCCACCGACGGGTCGCCGACCAGCAGCACGTTGATGTCGCTGCGGGGGCGCGGCGGGTACCTGCGGTCGCCGGTGTCGGGGTCGGTGGTGACGGCGGCGGTGAGCCCCACGCCGGACGAGCCGCGGCCGGTCGTGGTGATGGCGCGCGGCGCCGTGTGCAGCACGTAGCGCAGCAGCTGCGACTTGGCCACCGACGGGTCGCCGACCAGCAGCACGTTGATGTCGCTGCGGGGGCGCGGCGGGTACCTGCGGTCGCCGGTGTCGGGGTCGGTGGTGACGGCGGCGGTGAGCCCCACGCCGGACGAGCCGCGGCCGGTCGTGGTGATGGCGCGCGGCGCCGTGTGCAGCACGTAGCGCAGCAGCTGCGACTTGGCCACCGACGGGTCGCCGACCAGCAGCACGTTGATGTCGCTGCGGGGGCGCGGCGGGTACCTGCGGTCGCCGGTGTCGGGGTCGGTGGTGACGGCGGCGGTGAGCCCCACGCCGGACGAGCCGCGGCCGGTCGTGGTGATGGCGCGCGGCGCCGTGTGCAGCACGTAGCGCAGCAGCTGCGACTTGGCCACCGACGGGTCGCCGATCAGCAGCACGTTGATGTCGCTGTACACCGCACCGGCAAAGTTATTAACGGTCCAATATGCTGGGACGGAGTAGGAGTGGCGAACTATTGGCAATACAAAATTGTAGGCACGCATTGTTTAAAAGATCACAAATTCTACTAAATTGACAATTGACAATTTTCTGTATCTGGCAAGCGATAAATTTGATCTGACAACCAACGAATTTCGTGTAAAAACCTTACTGTAATATTATATTCCAAGAGGCCTTCAATATAGTTTTATTTTTTGTAATTTTTAATTATTCATTTGTACAAATACATGTTATATTCAGCCACTTATGTATATAGCTATACATTGACATGTCAATGTCCATATTTGTTATATTTGGCCAACTCACCCTCTCAGCCTGGTGCCGTTGGGCAGGATCTTCTCCATGCCGCCCAGCAGCAGGCACAGGATGGCGCGCTTGATGTAGTCGTGGCCGTGTATGGACGGCGCCAGCGACTTGCTCAGCAGCTCGAACATGTCCACAGTGGCGCGCTTGGCTAACCGCTTGCACAGCTTGATGTCCTCCAGTGTCACATTCAAGTTCATGTCCTTGTTTATTTGGGTTACGTTGTTAGCTATCAGGATGGTCCTAAAACATACATATCAACATTCTGCAATTTCCGAAGGGGTTGGCAGAGTATATCACCACTACCGAGTTTCTTGACGGATTCTTCTTGGTAGATATACAGCATTCCAAACTGGAAAATTTTTCACAACTCTCTACTTAACTATTTATTTTTAATTCTATCTTTACATACATAACATCACGCCCATAATCCCCGAAGGGCCTACCCCTAGCGTCAAAGGGGCAGCAGGCCCCTTTAACCACATTCAGTCAAAAACAAGTAAATCTATCTTTTGACTATAACATTTGGAAACATTAGATACCATGTCAATTGAGCACCATGACGTCATAGCTCCCAATTGCCATACACATCTTAGGAACCCTTCCATTGTAATCTATAATATAAAAATGAATTGCTGAATGTGTTGGTAAGCGCAAATCTCGGGAACAGCTGAACCGATTTCGCTAATTCTTTTTTAGTTGTGTTTGTTATTGTCAGATGAAGGTTCTTATGAAAAAAAAAAAAGTTGCACGGAAAAAAAATGGTTTGAAAATCCGAGAACGAGGCGTTACGAAGTGCGCCGGGTCAGCTAGTAAGTAGTTAATGAAAGTATGTTGTAGGTATGTTCAGCTACTATAGTTCAATATTTTAATTACCTGAAAGTTCCCGCAGTAAAACTCCCCTGCTTAGACGGCAGACACCTATAATTGCCGACCACCTGCACGCGGTCGCCCGGCTTGCACTTGTCGACCAGGTCGTCGTCGCACACCACGTCGACGCTGCGCGGCAGCTGGCCGGCCGGCGCGCGCTCCGGCATCTCCTGCACCGTCAGCGTCTGGTGGTCCTTGTAGCGGGAGAGGCCGAACTCTGTCTCGAGCGCGTTGCCTTCGTCGTCCTGTTTGAGAATTTAATGGAATACATTTATTGCATGTATTGCATGTCGTAAAAGGCGGCTAATCGTATAAGGCTTCAAGTACACGACGCCGGCACCGGCGCCGCGCAGTAATCGTTGCTCACTCAGCATCAAAGTACAGCCTAACGGTGTTTGGGTATGTGATTGTGTAGGCGACGAGCTAGCCACTTGTCACTACTTTTGCACAATTTTCCATCTAACCCAGCCCATTGTCCTATGTTAGCCTGGGACTTAAAAGAATGTGCCTGTGTTTCTTGTCTAGCATGTCGTAAAAAGCGACTAATGGTATATCGAGTTTTGGGTGTGTGATTGTGTAGGCGACAGCCAAGACAATTGTCACTACATTTTCACAATTTTCCATCTAACCCAGCCCAGTTTTATTTTTGTCTGAATGTTTGTTGTGGTTAAAGAGGCCTACTGCCCCTTTGACTCTGCGTACCCCTTCGGGGATTATGGGCGTGACGTAATGTATGTATGAGGTACACTTCTATCGATTAGGTGTATAATATTGTGGGTTTCACATTAAACAACTTCCTATTTTATTTATGTTTCTTAATAAGTAAAATGGTAAATAATGTTTGTTATCCTGATATTATAAATGCAAATGTGGGTTTGTTTGTTTGTTACACACCTTATCCGCTACACCTATTTACAAAGTTCTTTCACCCATGTAAAGGTACATATCAGCAAGTAACATAGAATAAATATTTGCATATAAGTCGTAATATTTTCTTATTGGCTGAATGTGGATGAAGAGGCTTGCTGCCCTTTCGACTCTGCCTACCCCTTCGGAGATTATGGGCGTGATGTTATGTATGTATGTATTTTCTTTTCTGTACACATTGTCGATTTATACGTTTTTGAAGACTATATAAATAAAGAGTTTTTGAATTTGAATTTGAAATAAAAAAATATCATACTATATATAATGGGATATAATTTATTCCCATATTCCTATGGGAACAGGAACTACATGAGTCAATGCTGCTGGTAATAGTGTTGACAATACCAAATATAAATGTGTGTACTTAGCATAATATGAATGTACACACAATAAAACTAGTCAAGTAAGTCAAATCAAATACCAGATAGGAAACTTTCAAAATGGTTGACTACACAAAGAAATTTCCAATGTAAGACAATATTTACATATTCCACAATGAAATTAAATAAAATTAAATGATTTATTTCTGCAAATGAATTCATAACAAATTCTTTTGTATGTCAGATATTTTTTACCTAACCAGCACCTCAACGTAAGTGGCCTCCTAAGAACCGCAAGAAACTCAGCAGATAGCCTTTTTAAATCATTTTAATTTCAATACTTAAATAGAAAAATATGTTTTAGTATAAGTATGTATAAGAAGATCTCCATTTACCTTTGTGGGATAAATCGCAGTGGTGGGGAACGCTTCGAAGGAGGTCAAGTCTGTGTACTTCCTCTCCATGACCTTCTTGGTGGCTGGGCAGTAGTGCACGCTGCGCACCACCTTGGGGCGCACCAGTGACACCCGGGTCACTATTCCTTCCACACATATTAAGTTTCCTAGGTACCTGAAATAAACAATACATTTAAATAGAAAAAAAACCTCCAAGCTATTTACATGGTAAATTGGATTATGTTGTTTAGGTCAGATAAGCAGAATGGAAGATTTATAATAACCCATCATGAGTTACCACTAAAATGTAATTGTGAGAGATTAATAATAGCATATTTCCTGTCCTAGTACAAAAATATGGAGTTGAAAATAAATTAAATATGATGGAAGCATAGGCTACCCTTAGACCCATGTTTTATTCAATTATCAAACAGTTGATTTATTAATGTATTTGTTTTTTATTTACCTGGAAGTCAAGCTCCTCGGTGTGACATGTTTATTTCCAAAGCTCCCTGAGAAAGCAACAAAGAACTCTTCTTGAATCTTCGCATACGTGGGGTCTATGCTCGACACGTACTCCTTGAGGGCTCTCTGGAACGCAATCTGTTCTTCGAAGGCGTTATCCAACAAATTCTTAGCTCTTTGAGGATTCTTTCTCCTTAGATCATTGACATTAATGATTAAGCGTTTGGACTTATCTGCTATCATTTGCTTCACTAGTTCCATGTATATTCCTTGGTCCTCCTACAAAATCATCATAGTTTTAGAAAAATTCATTGGATGGTTCACAGAAGTTAGGTTAGTCGGTATAATAACTTACTTCATCATCCAGAAACTCCAAATACTCCCGTTGCAAATCTCTGAGACGTTGATCAAAGTCGCCATCCTCCATTTTAAAACTTAACTAATTCAGAATTTTATGTAATAAAAAACTTTTTACAAAATACAACAAACAAGAAACAACAACGAACCAAACGAGTGTTTTGTGATGTGACAATTTGTCAGATTTGGCGCGAAGCCGCGAAATCTACAACTTTTTCAAATCTCGGCCTTGGAACAAGATAATTCAAGCAAAACCAAAATTCTAACTGTCATTATTCGTTCAATCGTTAAAATAATATTATAACAAACAAATAACGAGTGTCGACTTTGCTGAAACTTCAAAACATTAGATTTGTTTTACTTTTAAAATAATAACTAAAAGTTTCAGTTGTTATTATTACGTAGTGGGAAGATATGGATTAAAGTGTACCTTTTTCATCGCAAGTAGAACACTATCTACAATGTCCGAACACAATTCAAATTCTAACCTCTCGGCAGCGGACAATATCAAGAATTCAAACAAGCCAAAGCTGAAAATCTTAGCATTGCATGGCTATAGACAGAACGGAGGAGTATTCCGCGCTAAAATCGGGTCTTTCAGGAAGGCTGTAGCTAAATATGCACAGTTGACATTCATATCGGCTCCACATAAGATTTTCAATGAGGATGGCGGTGGTGACGAAGGTTAGGCTTTTGTTAACGCTTTTTCCTTTATTATAAAACGTTTGAAAGGATATCATCATTAGTAGAACCATGCGTAACAATTTGCATGAGTTTACCTTGAAAATTATTGTATTCAATTAATTACATAGTGACCCACAAGTCTAATTTAATTATAGATGTGTTGTAAATGTTAGACGAAACCTGTAAAGTTGTCTGTGCTTAGATTGTAGGTCATGGTGGTTCAATGCAGAGGACAACACTTTCAGCGGCAAATGCTTGGGTGGGCCAGCCATAGGCTTTGAAGACACATTACGACTAGTACAGAAGATTGTGGATGATCATGGCCCGTTTGATGGGCTTATGGGCTTCTCCCAAGGAGCTTGTTTAGTGGGCCTGCTAGCAGCCATGCAACAGAAAGGATGTAAGGAGAATTTCTATAGTAGTTGTTAAAATATGTATAAATAAATAATAAGGTAATAGATAGGAGAGAATTGATTTAAATTTATAATTTTATTGAATTGTGCCATGTTGCTTTAAAAAAATAGAAACAGAAACATAATTACTCTATAAAGAAGTTACACTTGAAATTTCACAATTTAAATAGTGGTAATTTGTATGTAAATAATTAATAAATAAATTGAAAAGAAATAATAATTTATCATTAATTTCTATAATTTCAGACTTGCCATATTCCTTCAAGTTTGCAATATTTGCATCTGGATTCCGATCTGGGAGCTTGGTTCACAAAGGATTCTATGAT
This sequence comes from Glyphodes perspectalis, assembly GCA_951394215.1. Lineage (NCBI taxonomy): Eukaryota > Metazoa > Arthropoda > Insecta > Lepidoptera > Crambidae > Glyphodes > Glyphodes perspectalis. Next base: position 15,070,700 of record OX596210.1, read on the forward strand.
GAGGAAATAAGTCTGCCTTCTCTACATGTGTATGGCGAAAGTGACTCCATTATACCTAAAGGTTTGTAATTTTATTTTATTTTATTACAAATTTGTTAACTATTTTTATTAGTTTGTCTCTTACCATGCATTGATATCTATTTCTACATAACCAAGTACTCTGATAAGTCTTTCTTAATTAACATACTCCTAACTTGTCCACATCAAGCTCTAACTGCTCTCCAGGTACTTGTTATAAAAAAAATGTTAGCAAAACCAGTTATCTCTTGTAATTTTCGTTCATTTGCAGAGATGAGTGAATCGCTCATTAGTCTCTTCATTAAGCCAGTAGTAGCAGAGCACTCAGGAGGACACTATGTGGCATGCTCAGGGTCCACTAAAGATGCCTACCTCGATTTCCTCCATGAGAGATACCAGGATTTGCTGGATGAGCAAAAAGAGAAAGAGAAAGAGGAAGAGGAAGACCAGGAAGAAGATGAATAAACGAAATAACTTGATATTAGTAAAATTTATGATGTGCTGAAGCATAATGAACAGATTGTAACTCAAACCCATCTTTTGACTCCGAGAAGGATTAATTGAAAAAGCCCTATGTAAATTTATATTAGTAAAAAGGTTTTTTTTAATAAATACCTTTAAATCCATATTGAACTGTTATTTTTATTGGTATAACTATAGACTCGATCAACTACTTAATGAAGATTTTTCTTATGTGAATTTGATGCCATTTACAAAAAGTGCAAAAACCATTATATTAGCTTCGATACCATTTATCTTTTCATAAAAATTAAATCTATTATGGTATATAATTGAAACATATTTTTATATATTTCAAACAAACCTAGATATTTGAGTACAACTTTTTTATCGAAAACCGTTGCTGTGAAAAGTAATGAACGTTTATAACAAACAAAACAAAACGTCAATGTCATGTTAATGTATGTCTCTGTAAATTTGAGGTTAAGATGTTGTAGTAACTACTTAATTAGTACATTTAATTTAGTTTTAAATGAGCTAATGAATGCTACTATTTTCTGAATTAAATTATACACACTAATGACTATATGCTAAGATGTGGCGTCGATATTTACTATGGTTTGCCCATGAACACATTGACTTTCGACATGCTGTAAGCTTTTACCATGTTTCACACAATTTATATAGAATTCTATGAATAACTTAGTTATTTGGCGTAATGATAACCTCTTAAATTTTCAGGAAATGCAAAGCATTCTGATGATATTCAACATTCCAATCAAATATATAGAAAAACCGTGTATACAAAAGCCTTACTGGATCGTGGAACTGCCAACTGAAGATTGTGCTAAAAAAATTGCTTCAAGATCTGTTTTGCTCAAAAATTGCATCGAACTGTGGTCCAGAGCTAAAACAGAAGCTCAACTTCATGTGAACTTAAAGAACTCCTTAACTAATTCAACAGGGAATTGGGATCTTAATGGTGCTGATGATGTGGATAGTGACAAGCATTTATGTCCTAGCTCATTGATAACGTCTTGCTGTCCTGCAGACAAATCGTTTAAGGTGGATGTGGAAACTTTCTGTAAACATTTCACAATGAAAGAAAAAGTGGACAAGATTGAGGTATAAATGCTTTGTTTTGCAAATGAAATTTTTTTTTTCTACAAGTCAGAACATTGTATTGCTCCAGAACTTATGGAATAGTATACAACTGTAGATAATATTATATCTTGGAGCTGGAGCTCTTTCAAATTAAAATAAATTGCTTTGTATATTTGGTAAAAACAAATATGTGCTGACATTCTGTAAATATTTTATTTCTTTTTTCCACTACAATTCAGTGTGATTTCTAGAAATTCAGCTACCTACCATTAGAAGGTCCTGTGAAGCTTAAGAACCCAGATGTGACACTCTCCTACGTGGAGTTCTATGGAGTGGACCCAAACAATGTGCCAGAGGAACCTTATGATGTCTTCTTTGGGAGATGGGTAATGAATTTGAATATGTAACTTTATATTTTAATGAAAATTAATTAACTACAATTTTTGCACTGTGTGTAAACTTCTATATTGCTATATGCAGTTTCTGTTTTCACGATTTTAGGGTTCAACTATATGGGATATAACACCATAATTTAATTATGTTTGTGTTGTATTAAGGAATTATTTTATTTTACTCATTCTGGAATTTTTAAGAGTTCAAATTCAGTGTGGATGTCTAGAGATTGATTTGTTTTAGATAGCAGATGGACAGCGAGATGTAATCCAGTTCCACTCGCTGAAGAAGCGACAGTTTATTGGCAACACCAGCATGGACGCACAGCTGGCACTCATCATGGCTAATCAGGCCCTTGTGGCTCCAGGGCATCTTGTGTTAGACCCATTTGTTGGCTCAGGATCATTGTTGGTTGCTACAGCACATTTTGGTGGTAAGAACTTAGACAGTAGAAGTTATGGCTCAGAACTATGTATAATTTGATAATTCACAGTCAAAACACAATACAAATTTAATCTTGTCTTATATAAATATGCAAGATGACTTTATAAAAAAGTATTTAACACATATTTTTTTATTTATTTGTCAAACAAACATTGACGATACAATGAAGACTTGTAAAAATTTTTACTAAATAGTGACGTCGCAAGCCCCTACTCCAAAACTTTGATCATTTCATGCAAAATAATTAATCAATACCTAAATATTTTGTTGTTGTTAATGATTGCTTTAATTATTATGTCCAATTTCTTTAGTTAATCTAATTGTTACAGGATACGTGTGGGGCTCCGACATCGACTTCATGATGCTGCACGGCAGGACGAGGCCCACTCGCGTCGGTCAAAAGGTAACAAAGTATGTACATGTACAAATTATATAACACAATTTGAACTAGAATCCACAATGGATGTATAAATATGTACATTGATTTCACATCACTGACAGGCCCGTTGGTCGAGCGGTCAGACATCCTGGCCACGAAACCAAGGGTCGCCGGTACGAATCCCGCTAGAGGCAAATAATAAATAAATAAATAATAAATATCAGACTACATCACATTCATTAAACTGACTCCGAGGTAAGTAGCTTAAGCGCTTGTGTTACGGTTATCAGATCCAACAGTGGTATATTTACTTAAATATTGGATATTAACACCCAGACACAGAACAAACACAAGTATTCATCATACGAATGTTTGTTCTGGGTGGGTATCGAACCCACAACTCTTGGCGCATGGGGCAGGGTCACTATCGTATGCGCCATCGAGCTTGTCAAAAATTGTATTATCAGTTCTGTAATAAATTTATATTTTCCGGAATCATGATCCTCTCTACACTTAGCTAACGAATACGATACGAAATAGTATTATTAGTCAAAGTAGTGGCGGACTGTGCCCAGATTCAGAGGAGGAGGAGGCCTCCGAGGACCAGAAGACCGGGGCGGGCCGCCTCTTCCGCCAACCGGTTAGTCCGCCACTGCCTATGAAACTACCACTGCCTCCGATCTCCAATACTCGTGTCGGTCCCCAGGTGCGCGCCCAGGAGGAAAGCATCCGCGCCAACATGCGCCAGTACGGCTCCGCGGCGCGCTACCTCGACGTGCTCGTGAGCGACTTCTCGCTGCCCGTATGGCGGAGGGATCTGCAGTTCGACGCTATCGTCACTGACCGTTAGTCAAAGTCAAAATATTCTATATTTATATAATAAATAAATAAATATCCGACTACATCACATACATTGATCTGACTCCGAGGTAAGTAGCTTAACCACTTGTGTTACGGATATTAGAATCAACAGTGGTATTACAAATACATACTTAAATATTGGATATTTACACCCAGACACAGAACAAACACAAGTATTCATCATACGAATGTTTGTCCTGGGTGGGAATCGAACCCACAACTCTTGGCGCATGAGGCAGGGTCACTACCGAATGCGCCATCGAGTCAGTCCAAAGTTATATAGGTTTGAAACAAACACTTATAAATCGTCAATTCAACAGGAAAATCAACTAATAATATGAATCTACCACCGGTTCGGAATGTTGCTTCTACCGAGAAGAAACCGACAAGAAACTCGTTAGTTACTCTTTTCAACAACGTATTTTACAAGGGTGTATAGATCATATTTGCATCTGAACCATGTCGTGAAGCCGGCTTGTCAGACACCGAAATTAGTATCTTTGTAGTTCGTACTGCACCTGTGATCGTGTCATTTTTGTTTTGACTGACCCATTGGTCGATCGTGTGGTCAGAAACCCTAGCCACGAAACCAAGGGTCGCGTGTCGAATCCCGCTAAGGGCAAATTTTTGTTTGATGAACATGGAGATTTGTACTCAAGTCATAGATTGTATGTCCATCCATTCACCTAGTATCGATAGACCAGCATACATGTTTAGTTTGGAACTAGGAATTTGGTGTGTCAGTCTGGAGAATTTATTTATTACAGTCGTTCAAACGATTCCATGGTAACATTGTATTATTTGTCGTCTTATAAATGAGTAAGCGAAGCGATTGATAGTGTAATCAAGGGTTAGTTAGCCACTTGTCACTAGTTTTTCATAATTTTCTGTTTGACTTCAGTAAATTTAATTTTTGGCTAAATTAAAAGATCTTGCATCTTCTTGGGCTCGGCCTACCCTCTCAAGGATTGCGGGCATAATAGTCTCTTATCACCATCACGTTTATTAACGCATTCCGTATTACCAAACAGCCCCATACGGTGTCCGCGAGCCAGCCGAGAAGATAGGCATAGAAAGAGACAACTACACTCTCACCGACGCGCACCTGGTGAACCACGTGCCCGCCAAGGTGGAGTACGACCTGGCGCACATCTACACCGACCTGCTGGACTTCGCCGCGCGCCAGCTGCGCACCGGCGGCCGCCTCGTCTGCTGGTACCCGCTCGTCAGGTGACACTTACGCCCTTCGTAACCGTTAGGTGCAGAAAATTGGATCAGGGTTACACAGCCATAGTTATTTTAATGTATAGGTCTTCACGCGATGTTTTCCGTCATGGAATACTGGAAATATTAATGATACAACTTGGATTTAAAAAATCAGAACCAGATTCTAGATGCAGGTACACCAGTAGTTTCTTATTTGAGCATGGTCAATCTAAATTAGAGATCTGGCCCCAGGGAGGAGTACAACCCGGAGGTCCTGCCGCAGCACCCGTGCCTGCGGCTGGAGGGCAACTCGGAGCAGGTGTTGTCCAAGCTGACGGCGCGGCGGCTGCTCACCTACACGAAGGTGCACGACGACGTGCCCAATATGCCTGTTGACCCTAACGCGGGCGCGCACAACTTTAGGTGGGTAGTTTTTTTTAATATCATTAAAATGGGGAAAATAATTAAAAAAAAAAAATTTTACAGCCAACGGCTATTGTTTATCATACAAATAAAATTGAATGTTTTGGGTAATAAAAAAATTATTATACGTTTTCCACTTATTTTAGTCCGTCAGTCAGATTTATCAAAACCGAACGCCATATGACACAATCCTTACACACCTCATTTGCTTTTTCAACATCCATGATCCTTTTCATACAAGCTTTACGGTTTTTATGACTCCTAACATCACACACTGTTAACACAAACAATCTGGTCGTACACATGTTTGAACACATAATTTGCATTTTTTTTTCTATTTTCTCTATCTGAAATCTATCTAAACACAATTCCAAGATTGCTAATATGTACCCACTAGAAAATCTGGTCACAAAACCAATGTCCTCCCAACGACAACTCGAATCTCGCTCGTCTAAAACACTTTTTATTAATTTACAGAGAGAAATACTTTGCTGTGGGCGAGATATCTCGTCGCGAGAAGAAGGAACGTCGTGCTGTGGAGATGGCTGCGACCGCGGCCGCCAAGGCGATGGGGCTCAAGACGGGCCGCGAGCGGGCGGTCACGTGAACGGACAGCTGCATCGCTGCATTTTACTTGTACACTGGTGCTTATTGTAAATAAAAAATAAAATTATGTTTTTCCAATATCCACTTTTATTATTACGGAATTCTTGGTCAGAGTTTGGCTTAAAAACTGTGTTTCTTGGATCCCAACCCATTTTTAACCGTCCTCAAAAAAGGAGGAGGTTCTCAATTCGTCTGTATGTATATTTTTTTTTTATAGCATCTGGAAATGCCGCACCCTGTCGAACGGTGGTAGGTATATTTTTTCTTCCGAAAACGTATCCAACTGAACACGTGAATAATTGATTATTTGTTAAAATTATGCCTACAAAAATCCTTCTCGTTATTAAAAAAATAAACTACACAATTAAAATTGGCTAGTATTGCTATAAACAATGTAATAATCACTGAAAACCATTGAGCTATTATTACTACGTATAGAGAAGCTATTTCAAACAAAAATATTATCACGAAGCATGGACTGAACGTGTTTCAGCATTTGCAGCGCTAAAACTAACAATTGTCGTCTAATTAAGCTATTAAAACACGCAGCGCTAGATCGCTCATAGAGTACATTTTTCTCGCAATCAAAACGTCGTAAACGCCGTGAATTTCATGGCGCTTACGCGTGAACGTAGGCGAGTGACTAAACGAGTTGTTGCCAATCGGCAACAACGCACGGCGCAAAAAACTTGTTCGCTGCGTCGGTTCCATACGCTAGTAATAATAGTTCAATGCTGAAAACTAATGCGCAATAAATTACACCTAGCGTCCTTTCCCTCGGGGCATGTGTTTATTATAAGTACTTACACACAAAAAAAGTTGTGAATTGTTTATTCATCTGGCATTAAATATATTGTTTAATGATTTAAACAATATTACAATATTAACAATTCGAAGAAATAGTTTTTACTTATTAGATTAACTAGCTAAACTTTACGCTACTTCCCTAGCGGGGTTAGCAGAGAGAACCGAACGCCATATGGCACGGTCCTTACATACTGAGGTGTATTGCCTCTTCAACTTTCATGATCCTTTTCATACAATCTCTACGGTTTTTATGACTCCTGATATCACCTTCTGTTAATATACGTTCAATCTGGTCGTGGTAGGTGAGCATGGGCCTTCCGCGGCTCTTACATCCTTCCACTTTCGCATTGTATACTTATTTGTTTAGTCAATCTTTCGTTATACATTCTTTCTACATGTCCGAACCACCGGAGCATGCCTCTTCTTACCTTGACTCTGACGCTGTCTTTCAGACCAACTCTCTTACTTACATCATCATTCATAAGCTACTATTACATTAACCGCAGTGCTATGGAGGGGCCTCGCTCTGGGGGAAACCGTCTTTATGATTACGGTACTACGTCAGGTAAGTAATCGCTTTCATTGTATTTTGCAGGTGTTACGAACGGAAATAAAGACTTAACTAACGTAACTTTCTAAGTAGGTATTAGTCAAAATGAAACCAGATCATGAACATAAAACCATGTATAATTTAACTAGATATCGGGCCACTGTCACTTATAGTATTACAATAATATTATTTTCGAATTTTAAAGTAGAGGAAACTGCCCCAATAATTCGATCTAATGGGGGAGATTCCACTGCAAATTTAAAGGCGTTCCTCACTGCCCCTAGTAGGGCGGCTTGGTGGGGCAAAGTGGAACAATTCAATTTGAACACTGCATTTCGAGCGATCTGCAATGGGCAACCTACATATAAAATAAGTCAATTGACGTATTGATAGATTTTATCTGTCGTCATAGTTCTACGAATTCATCAGCTTGTATGCACCAAAGTTAGCCCAGCTTTACCCAATGAATTAGTCCGGCGGCATAAGAACATAGCAAGCTGAACAGCTTTGTTATGTAGACTCAGTATACTACTAATAATACTATAAGACATCACGGCGGCCAGGTGTTGTGTATTATTTATATTTATTTATTCTTATTTTTTAAAAGATTATATTACAGGTCTTCGGAAACAAACTAAGCGGAACATGGCTCATCCTTTTCAAAACTGCTATTAGAGCCGGTAGAATAAAACGCCCCTAAAAATGCAGACGTTCAACTGAATATTCAATGTTCCGACATCCCTAATTTGATTTACGATTTTCGCCGTTCCCCAGTTTGTACGCAAATGAATTGTAGCGTAATCTGTCGGCATAGCC